>RSEE01000141.1:0-138448 GCA_003971905.1 Moniliella sp. 'wahieum' | reverse complement strand
CGTTGAGGAGGCGCACTTTTGAGCAGCTTTGAACGGGTCATTGCCGGGTTGGAGCGCAAAGAGCCGAGTGTTGAGCCCCGAGGAGAAGACGTGGCGTATCACGAGGCTGGCCACGCCGTCTGTGGCTGGTTCCTCGAACACGCCGATCCTTTGCTCAAGGTGAGCATCATCCCACGTGGTGTGGGCGCGTTGGGCTACGCCCAGTACCTGCCCAAAGAGAAATTTCCTTCTCGACCGAGCAGTTGACGGACCGGATGTGCATGACCCTCGGTGGCCGGGTGAGCGAAGAATCTTCTTCGGCTCCATCACCACGGTGCACAAGACGACCTGTCCAAGATTACCAAGATGGCCTATGAGATCTGCGCGACCTACGGGATGAACAAGATCCTCGGCCCCATTTCTTACCGTCAAGATCAGGACACGCAGCAAAAGCCGTACTCGGAAAACCAACGAGACCCTGGACAATGAGGTGCGGAAGATGGTCGTCGCGGCTCACGAACGAACTACGCGCTCCTAACGGAACATAAGGCGGATGTGGAGAAAGTGGCCAAGCTGCTACTGGAAAAGGAGGTGATCACCCGGGAGGATATGCGTCTTGCACTGGGTCGGCGGCCATTCAAGACGGCCGACGAGGCGGATGCCTACCTGGACAAGAAGTTGGGCGAGAAGTTGGCTCCGCCACCGCCTCCGTCTGACTACGGGAGCCGGGTCTGGCGACCAAGACGACCAACCTGGACTGAGTGCTACTATCTAGGGCCATCACGAGGCTCACCCACCGCTCGCAATACCTCACACTACTAATTCAGAACATCACCTTTTCCAGGAGACCACCGAGGGCATTGGTGAGGGTATTGTAGCGACGCCCTGGTCCACTCGGCTATAGAGACCGCAATGGATGCTGAAGCGTTTGGGATAATAGCGTAGGCTATCGATTGCGGGCGAGAGATAGGCGTTGGTGGTAGGAAACAGCAAGGGATACAGGCGTTGGCTTACGCTGGTACGCGCGCATCAGCAGTCTTCGGAGCCCGCGGAGCCTCGGGGCTAATGAGGCTGGAAGTGCACCGCGATCTCGGTGAAGCCAGTCACCGTCGCAACAGTGTACCACTACTTACGTAGTTACTTTTTGGTAGGTAACCGGGGTAATCCGTAACCGGTAACCGGTAAGGCCTAAGGCTTAGGCCTACGCGCTACGGCCCAACCGCGAACAACAGAAGACGTTAGAGATACGTGTTTCTAACGCCGTAACGAAATTGGTCACCTTCCACTAGGATGTCAGGGACATCAATATTCACTGCCATTCTCCCCATAATCGGCCCTTAGATCTAAAGGATGTTAATGTGTTCAAATGTCGCGACAACGCGCCGATTAATGGTCATGTCGTCAATGCTGTCGTCAGTATAACGATTAGTACTACGCTAGCCCCGTTGGCCGCCCCAAGCGCGCAGTGCGCAACATTTTGGTATCGGATTCTCTGTTATCGACTAATCATTAATCACGTATCCCCCCTTTCAGGCCAAGGCCCGAGGGAGGCACAATCGCGAGTCTGGAGAGGGCAAGCTGCGGTTCTGAGCCAGCATAGGGCAACAGGCGCGGCCCGCCAAGTCACTAGTTCAGCTGTCTGAGCCGCCGTCGGCTGACGCGCTGACGCGTCACACACGGAGCTCTGAAGCTGAAGGAACGCTGAGCACTATTTGAAATTCACTACTTTATACTCCCCTCCTACTCAACTCTTGGCCAGCGTAAGGCCACACTCCATCCACTTTCCTGGCTGCTTTTATCGCTCTTCCATCACCTTTCCCCACACACTATCGCCATGTCCGTCAACTCGCGGGGCCAGTTCTCCGCTCCCGGTAGCGTGCCCCGTGATTATGGTCTGCTCCAGGCGCCGAGAACTACCCTTAGACCGTTCCATGGTCCGGACGACAGCCTCGCCCAGTCCGACGAGGCCGCTGAACAGGGTGAGCTAGACGAAGCTCGGCGGGCGGTCGAGCGGTATTCCCAGTCAGGCTCTGTGTTTGACCCGCACTTTACGCCCACTGCGCCGTTAAGTGATGTGGGACATGCCCTTCATCGTGCTCGACGCACCCCTGATCAACACCCATCCCACCTTGCTCCACCCGGTCATGGCCATGATGGGGCCAGCATTGCCCCCCTCAGCCAGTGCGAGCAGCCGCGAATCTTCGGTTGAGCGAAACAGGCGTTCCTATGGAACTCATGCCCAACCTATGGTGATGCCTGCAGGGCGGGGCCGAGAGCATCCGCCCCCACAAGGCGGCAGTTTCCGCTCTTCCTTTTTGAGCGCCAGCCACAGCCCGGGCGCTTCGAGCATCACGAGGAGGTACCGCGAGATGATCCTCGGTGGCGAACCCAACCCGCCTCCGATTGAGCAGGTACAGCAACAGTACCTTCAACCACTACCCCCCCGGCCAATTGCCCCCCGAGGGATCGGCGACGGGTGCTGCCCATCACCCGGGCATCGTGCGCCGCCGCAGCTCATTCCAGCAGCGACTCGGTGGAATGGGTGCACCCATCTCCGAGCGTCGCTGGTCCCGCAGCAGCAACGAAGTTATTCCACGCCCGGCCGATGTGGCTCAGACCAAGCAACAGATCCGCCGCTCCAGCATTGCACCTACTGACGTTGAGCGGGTAGGTGGCCATGCTCATGAGCGCACGCCACTTGTGTCTGACGCGCCCACGCCTTCGTACGGCGGTGCTGCGCCTTCCCCCGTTGTGCCCAATGGCCAGGGCGCGAAACCCACTTCTTCGAGACCTGATGCAACGGAAGACGCCGAATCGGTCACGTCGTCAGACGAATCTTTATCCCAAGCAATCCCTGGCCCTGGGGCCGCTAGAGAAGAAGCCAAGACATTGGCGTGGTACACTGCACCCATCTTGGGAACTCATTTGCTTGAGCTGTCGCTCAGCGTGGTGACCGTCTTTGCCATCGGACATCTTGGCACAACTCGTACGCATCTCCATTCTACTTGTTTGACGGGATCGAGGGATCATGGACTGACACTGCTGAAATATCTGCCATTCAGAACTGGCTGCCGCCTCTCTTGCTTCCATGACGGCTAACGTGACCGGCTTCTCTATTATTTCCGGTTGGGTTTCTGCCCTCGATTCGCTCTTACCTGCGGCTTATAGCTCTCCTCACCCGCACACAGTGGGCATTTGGACCCAACGCATGTGCATCCTAATCGCCTTCCTCCTTATCCCGATCATCATCACTTGGCTCAACACTGAACGACTTCTACTTGCTCTGAGGCAAGACCCTGAAGTGTCCGCGCTGGCGGCGCGGTACCTCGAAGTACTTTCCCTTGCTCTCCCTGCCTTTGGTGGGTTCGAAATCATTCGTCGCTACCTCCAAGCATTGGGTCTTTTCCATGCACCCACCATCGCTGTCGCCGTGGCTTCGGCATTCAATGTACCCGCGCAGATCCTACTGGTCTACGGACCAGACCGGATCCGACTGGGTTTTATTGGTGCGCCAGTGGCCAGTGTGCTGTCCTACTACATCATGCTTGTTTTTGGTTTGTTCCAATGCTGGGTGGCCCCTCGCGATGCGTGGCAAGGCCTCACGCGTAAAGCGCTTGAGGTCAAGGGTTTGGTCGATGTTTGGAGTCTCGGTCTCTCATCGACGATCGCGATGGCAGCCGAGTGGTGGGCATGGGAGGTGGCGAATCTCATGTCATCCATGCTGGGAACGTCGGCGCTGGCGGCGCAGTCTGTACTGCTGGTTACTTGCAGCCTGACGTATCAACTACCGCTTAGTGTCAGTGTCGCATCGGCGGTGCGGATCGGTAATCTACTGGGTGCCAACCAGCCTTACTGGGCTGCCCTCTCCACCCGTACTGCTATGGTAGGCGCATTAGTTTGCGGCCTGCTCAATTCCTCGGCGATGATTCTGTTCCGGAACCAGTGGGGGGATGTTCTCCTCTGACCCCAACTAGTGGCGATGATTGCAACGATTATGCCCTACGTGGGCGCGTTCCAGATTGCCGACGGGATCTGTGGTGTCGGCGCCGGTATCCTCCGTGGCAGCGGACGGCAGAGCAAGGGCGCGGTGATCAACCTCTTTGCCTACTACGTGGTTGGATTGCCCATTGGCGGCGCGTTGATGCTCTATGCGGATTGGGGGTTGCAGGGAATTTGGCTTGGCTTGTGGATCGGTCTCATGGTGGGTGCCACTGGATTTATTGTGCTCATCCTCCGCACCGACTGGGGGAGCGAAGCGGAGGGCGTGCTAGCCCGAATGGCGGAAGATGTGGGGTCGGAGGCTGAAGCTGAGGCTTGTGCGGAAGATGAGCTGGAGGAGAGGTGCGTTCGATTTCCAGGGAGTAACACTCCTGGTATCACCAATTTCACCTGTATACATGTGCAGAGATCCGAAGGATTCCACGGAGGGTTCTTATACGTTGTACACAGTCCTCGATTTTCATTCGTCCATGCTGAAATCTCGGCCCATGCCCTCGCGTTTACGTGTAGGAGATGCCCCCTGCCCTTCTTTGATCGTGCTTTACTGCTTATATTTGAGCGCACGTCTCGTCGTGGTCGCAACATCGTGCTTGAATGGATGGCAACACAGCTAGATGGTCGAGTAGGGCGATGGGCGCCCGTAATTATGGGCTGCTCCAGTGCTGCATCGCAGGAGGACAGTGTGCGGCTGCTAGGGTTGGTCACAGTGCTGAGCTGCGCGCCGGGTCGGGTCGGACCGGGCTATTTTGTAAGCACGAATGCGCGGGACCAGGCTGGCGCCATGCGGGGCGAAGGACGGGCAGGGGGCCAGCGAGCGGGCGCAGGAAGGGCTTCTCCGGCTCAGCGCTCCCGCTCTCGCTCGGTGCGCCGCCAGCAGCGCAGCCGCCGTCCCACCACCATCGGCATCTGCCTCTTCGCATCGCCTGCTGCCATGCTCTCTGCCCGCCCCGCAGGCTGCCCGCCGCGCCCCGGCCCGGCGCGCCATCCACTCTTCGCCCGCGCCCCACAACGTCGAGGCTTACGTTGCCAAGGCCAAGGCTGCTGGCCTCAACGTTGCGCGCCAGACCGAGGGTGCGTGTTTTGCTGGTCTCTCTCTTGCTTTTTCCTCCCCACTAACTTGCATTGCTGCACAGCTGTCGCTCAGCCGGCGTGGTACTACGCCAAGGTGGCTGGTGAGGTGGCCAAGCAGGTGTACCAAGGCCAGGCCTTGGCGCCCCCGACCAGCTTGCCCAGATCAAGGCGGCGTACCAGACGTTTTACGCCAATGCTTTCCATTGGCTGGTGGAACTCGATCGCCGCCAATGGCCAGTGGAAGACGGTGGCGCTGTATGGCCTTGAGGCCTACGGCTTCTTCAAGGTGGGAGAGATTGTGCGTAGCCCCCTTTCCTCATAGTCAAGGCTTCAGCAGAAACTGACGTTAATTCACCCCCTTGCGCAGATTGGTCGGAGGCACCTTGTTGGCTACAAGGTCGACACTCACCACTAAAGAGTGTGTCCCTCGGTCTCCCTTCCCAAGGTGGACAACGAGAGAGATACGGCAAAATTGGTCAGCGTGGTCCTTGCATTTATTCGGCCCACCTCGGTGCACCTGCCCCTATCATTCTTTCCCAGACGGGGTCTGGGATTCCCGTTGCACGCGTCCCTCCCCCCGTTGCCCGGCTTCGACGCCTACCCCAAAAGGATGCTCCCGGCGGAATACAGAAGACGGCCATTTGGTCTTTCGAGCCTTCCATGCCCTCTATATGTGTGCAGCTGCGGCCTCAGATAGCTCGAAGAAGGATATGTATAGACGTGGTATGGCCGTGAAAACGGAGAGAGGGGAAGACGAGAAGCAGACGAGGGAAGGGCGTGTCCGAAGGGAACAGAGAACCTTGCAAAGAGTAGGGAGGGTGTGACTGGCAAAGCAGTACGTGGAGAAGGGCAGAACAAGCACGGATACAATGCCATCAGGGTGCTGCCAGCAAAGCAAAGCTGGCTTTAGAAAAAGGACCACTTGGACTTGGGCTGCGAACGCAACGGTACCGTCTTGCCCTGGTAGAGATGGAGGAGCGAGTCGAGCTTCTCCTGCACCAGCTCCAGCTTCTCTTTGCGTCCTTGCAGATCCAGGTGATCCCGCACCACCGGGTTCTCCCGCGCAAACGACTCCACCTCTCCGCGGTTCAACTCCTGGACCAGGCGCGTGTCCAGCTCGCGCGGGAACTGGTAGAAGAACTCGGCGAGCAACTCAATATTGATAAACATGACCGAGGTGTAGGTCAACTTATCCGCCACGACATTGAGGAACGTCTCGGGGCAGTACGCATCACTTTGTACCCCAGGCCGGCTTGCATCGCTTGGAGCCCAATGACTTTAACCGCCTCTTTAGGATGTCAGCCCGAGCATCGAGGAAAATGGCTCGCGGGCCTTTCCGAGCAAAGCGGCATTATAGTCGGGGCGAAGAGGGTCGTCGGCCTCCACGTCCTCGTCGACGGCAGGAGCAGTGTCTGGGTGCGCCGAGCGTTCTTTGATCGCCCTCCAGCGAGCGGCGGCGCGTTGCCGCTGCCGCTCGTCCAACTCCTTCACATGGCTCACCGCTGCATTCAAGCGCGACCTGCCGATCGTGGACCGGAGACGCTTGCCCGCTTCAGAACACATGTCCAGTTCCCGTTGCAAGAGGGTCATTGCATCCGCGTCCCGTGTCCCAGTCCCGATCCTCAATCTCCACTTCATACTTGAGCGGCTTGATTGCATTCTCAACCTGATCCGCGTTAGCGTAAACCGTTCCCGCAGAATGCCCGCCGCCAATGCCTCGATCCGCTCGGCAGTGGACTGGTGGTACGCAAACGGCTCGGAAACGAGCAGCCGTTCCAACTCACCCGGATCGCATCCACAACAATCTGAGTGCTGAGCCGACCAATGCCGGCCTTGGTCAGGGCTGAGGTCGACGCATCCAGCTTGTACGTCCAGTACCGATCCAACGCGGCGTCAATCTTCTCCTTGTCCTCGGCCGTTTTGGGTGGAGGGAGCATCTTGGCATCCCCTGCGGCGCACAGCTCAAGGGTACGTGTGTCAGACCAGTACATCTGAGCCAAAATGTCGAGAACCTTTTCGTCCAAGGCATGTTTCAGCAGTGCACGGGCTTGAGGCTTGCCCAGTTGATCGGCAAGTAGTGGAGACGGTGCTTGAGCGCATCGATCGTTTCGGCAACATATGCCTCGGCCGAGATGGCACGGTCATTGTACTGCACCTTGAATGCATATGCCGCCTCCTCCAGCTCCATCTGCACCGCCGTTGATACATCTTGCAAACTCGACCCCATGCTCTCTTCCAGCACTGACATCAGCCTCCGCCGAAGGGCGTCCGTACCTAGCAGTGGCTCTACGCCAGCGTGCCGCCCCTTAAGCGGTGGCTGGAACGCCACCGCGTTCTGGGCGAAAAAGTCATCTTCTTGTTGTTCCACCGAGCCAGTCAACGACGACACGCCCGACCGCATATGGCTGCGGGCCAACCGACTCTTAATCGGAGAAACTGGGTTTTTGGCTACCACACCCACATAGCCCAGCGCAAGAGGGTACCGATTGCCGTAAAGAATCGATGCGCCCACTTCGGGGGGAACAAGGTCCATCTTGGTGATCACACCAATGGTGCGAAGGCCAAGTGGGTCGACCTTACGGCTGGCCCGCAACGCAGGCGAGTTGGCCAAGTCCACATCTGCCGCACAAACCGCGAGGATCACATTGTTGGTCGAAGGAGCAATGTACTGCTCGCACAGTTTCTCATCTTTTCCCGCAATCATCTGGTTGATCCATCCCAGCCACCTGGACGTAGCCGGGCAGGTCGATCATGCTCAGATCGGGCACGTGGGGTGAGTGGATGTGGAGTTCGATAGGCACGTCCGACACGCTTGCTCCTTAGGCACAGCCAAGTTCATATCCCGTAGCGTCTCTTGGATCTGGCGGAAGTCACGGATCGGGCCCAAGCCCGTACCAGGGAACTCACCGTACTCCACCACGTCCCCCTTCTTACCCGTCGCCTTGGTGTGGATCAAGGTCAATTCGATGGGCCGACGGGTAACCATGTTGGATCCCTTGGGCAAAAATTCATGACCCACAATCGCCTCCAGCACCGAGCTCTTTCCGCTGCTCTGGGAGCCAATCACGACAATCGAGGGAAGAGCAATCTCTTCGCCGGTATGATCAATCGTCTTGAGGATGTTGCGCACCTCGATCAACTGACGTGTGAGGTGCATCAGACTTGCAGCGCTATCTTCCGAGTCGAAAGCTTCTTCATCCTCCTCACCCACTTGCTCCTCCTCACCCGATTTAGCAAAAAGAGAGGCAGCCAACGCAGCTGCTGGGCCCTTGCCCCCAGGCCCAGAGGAAGACGAAGAGGAACCGGAGAGTTGGCACCTGATCCAGATTCGTCTGTGCTTCCCAGGCTTGCAAAGAAGTTGCGCGCCCGCTCATGCATCGAGCTAGCGCGATCAATCCACTCGTCTCGGGCTTCCTGGGCCGCCGTGAAGTCGAGAGAGTCGACCCAAGCACCGAATTGGGCTTGAGCCTCAGAGGTCCACGCACCAGCTGTACCATCGCCTGAGCAGCCATACCCTCGGCCAGGAGATAGTACTCTTCCAACCTGGCACGTGCGTCATCGAGCTTACCACTGGCATAGGTCAAAACCCCAGCCCCTGTGATGCCAAGCGCAGCGGGGAGGCGGAGGAGACGAAAGGCGAAGCGGGGAACAAAGCGGAAGCTGATTGCGCGCACACTCATGTGTCGCATGACGGGAGATGTGAGCGGAAAGGGTGCACCCATGGGACGTGGGCGGACGTGAGAAGCGGGGATCGGGCAGGACGCGCAAAGAAAGCAGATGCGGCGCGCGAAGATGTGGGAGCGGGGCGCAAGGCGCCAAGGCCGACGCCGACGCCACTACGAGCAGCGGACACCGACGCAGCCAGGGGCGTACGGGCCGCGCGGGCAGCCAAACGCATTCCCTCAGCACGCATGGGAGCAGGGGGTGAGGGCGGCGATGGGGGCGATGACGGTGGTGGCGGTGGCGGTGGGAACAGACAGCAGAGGTGGCAACCTGCTGCAAATACGGTACTCGCCCAGCGCGCAAAACAGCAAAGTGGGTCGCCATTGAAATTGCACCCGCGATCACTGGCCCCATGCTGCGTTGCCCCCTTCGATGATGCAGATGACGCGATGACTGGCCTCGTGCGCGCGGCGCCCACCCAAGGCGCAGGTTATGGTCTCGTGATTAATTCTGTGTCTTCCCGAAGATGGTGCCGACACAATAATCACCCCCCTCATATACCGACATCCTCAACTACTTCCACATCGTCGGATGGTGGATGAAATCCATACATAGCCATGGGAGAAGAACAGACAAAACACGATACGACGGCGCTAATAAGGAAAAGGGCGATGCACCAACACAACATTGGCTCGGATAGCTACGCCCGGGAGTTAGGCAAGCCGCAGCGCGTCGACCAGTAGCTGGTCCAATGCTTGGTCCACCTGCTTCAGGTCCTTGTCCATCTGCAGGTACCGCGCCGAGATGGGGGGGGCGACACGCCCGCGCCCGCGCCATTGGGCGAGGCCAGGGTGACCACGGTGCTCAGGGGCGGGGCAAATAGATGGACAAGCATCGCCTCTGGTCCGCCCATTCCGCCGACTTGTAGCGCTTGCTCGGCCTTGATCGACTGAATGTCGGGCCAGGCACCGTCCGAGAAGGTGGATGACCACCCAAGTGTCGGGGTCATCTCTACCATTCGAGAGATGCGCCGGCTTGTCCCGCTAAAGCTGCGCGAGTCGCGCTTGGACAGCGAAACGGCGCTGCCTGGTCGCACGGACGGGTGAGCAGCCGCGTCCATCACGGCATACAGATGGTCCAGGCTCAGGGGCCCAGCGTGCTCCCAGCCCCTGAGCGACGACCGGTCCCATCCGAAGGGGGAGGGGTCGAGACGTCGGTCTTGGTGACACCGCCTTGTGAACTCAAAGTCCGCCGATGACCAACGGATCCGGCCGGCGCAGTGACAGGTGTTATGCGACTTGAGATAGGGGACGGGCAGAAGAGTTGGGCGGGGAAGCAAAGGACGGCGACATCACCTGTTGTGACCGAATCGAGCCTGACCCGCCCGAATGCGTGACGCGGTGACCGGCGAAGCTGGGGCGGGGCGTTTCGAACAACAGGGTTGGAGACACTGCGTGTACTCCCCAATCCAGACATTGGCACAGGCGCCGAAGGAGGCGCCGAAGCAGACACCGAAGCAGACGCAAGGGAGGCGAGGGGCTCGAGCCGCTCTTACGGCCGCCACCCCAGCAGCCGCCCCAGCGGCCAAAGCGCCCGCACCAGCCGCCACAGTCCCAGCGTGCGCGTCCTCCTGACCAGGAGTAGAACTCGGGGCGGGGCTGGCCGAAGTAGAGATGTATGCGCCTGGCACATCCAGGACCGACGTGGCAGCAGACCTGTCCTCACCCTGTTTTGCCTCATTTGGTTCCGTCAACAGTTCTCGTGTGTCCGTCCGGACCCTGGAAGAGGAGGGCGACGGGGGGTGAGTGGTGCGACAGGTTCCAGAGCAGAAGTGGGGTGTCTACCTCGGTAGCATGGTCGGAAATGTGGCCAGAAGGCAAGGCAGAGCTCTCCTCACCCACATCGCTTTGTGTGTCATGGCTGCAATCGAGCAAATCCCATGTCCTGGGAGGAAGGACGGGGGGACGAGCCGTGCGTGTCCTCCTCCGTTCCGTCCATCACATGGTCCAGGATGACATTGATATCGTCGCCGTCGTCGTCGTCAGAGGCAAAAGGGTCACGACCTAAGTTGGTGGGATCCTGGTCAACAGTATTGGCTTCTCGATTCTCTCCCCGTGCCGAGGAAGCAACAGCAGCCGTGCTGGCACCACCTGCCGCTTCAAGTGCCAAAGCACGAGCTTTAGCACGCTGAGCCACGATCATTTCATGTGTCCGCTCTTGCGCCGTGGCGGAATGAGGCTGCTCATTGGAAGCCTGAGTGGGAGGCTGTGGTGCCTCCTGACCCAAGGGAGCGAGCTAGAGACTGCCTTGTTAGGGTCCCGCATACTGGTCTCGCTGCTCCCCGCATCCCGCATCATCGAGTCAGAGTAGGTCCGAACCAAATCGAGTTGGCTCCTACGCTGGGCATCGCGCTTGGATGCCAATGCCCGCTCGGTCGGACTCCAAGCCCGAGCGGTACGACTGATGGGTGCACTGAGGCTCGATTGAATGTGCTGTTGTTGTCGGAGAATAAGGACAGGGTCGGTGTTGCGCATGTCAGCTAGATGGTGAGCATCGTGCTGCTGTCCAAGCTTCGACGATCCATCCCTGGACGAGTCGCGTGCAACGTTGCGCAGAGCAGGGGGCGATGGAAACGCCTCATATACCACCGAGTTGGGGCGAAGGTGCTGCTCGTTGTCGCCAGTGTCAAGCGTCAAGCCATAAGGGATCGTCACCTCGTCCTCCTCATCCATGCCGCCTGGTTTCCTCCTCATCTCCTCCTTCAACAACACCTTGAGGATGCCAAACTTTTCTAGGGCCAGTTCAATCGCTTCGGCAACGGTTGTGGTGCGCGGGATAGCCAGCACCTTTTCTCGATAACGCGGGTTGACATCCGATTGACCGCGATTTGTGCTCCCTGAGCTCCCGTGACGGGAAAGGCCGGAGAGCATGGTCCGACGCACAATGGCGGAACTAGATGGGTCAAAGGCGAGGAACGAGGCAGCTCGTCGGGGAAAATGAGGACGCGCACACCGAACCGCATTGCCGCTTCCGTGTCCGCTGGCCTAGGTGGCCCTGTAGAAGATGCCGCGACCGAATGAGCAGATCCACTGTTACCATGCCAGGACGAGTTCGGCGCGTAAGAAAGAACTTGACGCATGGTCGTCGCTGAAATCATGGTTGAGCTTGGTAATGGCCGACTTGGCGCTCAGATTGGACGCCACAGATGATATGGAGCCAACGCTGGAGCGCGGACGGAGGGCATGAGCGCATTAGCCTCGTGCTCAGTAATGTGTTCATAAACCTTGAGTGGGACCTCGTCGGGGGCGAGAATACGCTCCTCCCCATCACCATGCGCATCAGCAGGGCGAAGTCAACCGGGCCATCGGTACCAAGGCCTCTCCGCTCGTACTGGGACTGAGCTGAACGACGGCGAATACCAAACCGCTGAACTGCCTGTTGACGATCTCGTGTGCTGTCGTCGTATCGTTGAGAAGGACGGTCTTGTACGTTGCGCTGATATCAGTTCAGGAGCGGCAAAGACGCGCAACACGTTGAGCATCGGCACCGATACGTCGCCTCGAGGGATAACCAAGCTACCGGGCCGAGGCCGTCCGGAACCTGAAGCGGACGGCCCGCCGGACCCGGACGATGGAACCCCTCCATAGATGGACAAATGACGGCTATTGTCAGGCTGCAAGGACGTCCGCGGCGATCGCGGTGGCACGGCGTCTTCCGATGGGGCTGTGGAAATGCTCATCTGCGGGGCGTCATGGGAGTTTGACACACTGATGGAAGGCAGCTGGGCCGGCCCATCGCCTGAATCTGTTTCTTGAGACTGCAGGCTCCCCGACGAGGAAGCTTGGCTTGCACGGCGTTCCTTCTTATGCCGGGAGAAGATCCCAAACACGCTGGACCGCTTTTTGCTCTGTTTCGGCATTGGCCGACCCTGAGCCTGTGTCCGAGATCACAGAGCCAATGCTGTCGCGAGAACGCATACCAACTTCCTGGCTCGGCGAAGTCTCCCGCGGATCGGGGGAGAAACGTGCCCCAGCATCCGATTGTCCGGGAGGTAAAGTCTCGCCTCCAGTACTGGCTTGGGCTCGCCCTCTTGCGCGAGCTGTGAGGTCAAATCCGTAGACTGCTGCTGCTGCTGTTGCTGCAGCAGCTGTTGTTGCTGCATCTGTTGCTGCTGCGTCTGTTGTTGCTGACTCCACTGGAAGTATTGCTGCTGCTGGGACAATTCCGTAGGCTGCAGTGTTGTGTTGTTGTGCTGCGTTTGTTGCTGCGTTGTTGCTGCTGCGCTTTTGCTGCTGATGTTGCTCGAAATATTGCTGCTGCTGGGGCCATGGGAGTTGGATCCTTCTTGAGCCAACAAGGTTTGCTGCTGCTGCTCTTGTTGAGCGTAGTGCTCCTGTCACGAGAGAGCTCAGGGTGCGCATCCTGAGCGGAATTTTGGAGCGCATACGGACCCTGGGTGTAATCCACCCCACCCGTTTGGTAAAGCTGAGCACTGCTGTCCGAGTCGCGGCTCGTATCGGGCACTTGGCCATATGCAGCATAGTGGGCGAGTTGCTGTTGTTGCTCCAAGTAAGCATTGTGATGTTGCTGTTGCAATATCATACGCTGTTCAGGTGTCAAATTGTCCATCTCGGACACATCTCTCGCATCAGCTTCTCCCCCGCCCTCCATCTCGCTGTCATTTCGTTTTCGTGTTCATCTTCCTCCTCGTTTCCTTCCTCGTCGTCGTAGTAACCCTCCTCATCCGACTCGGACCATTCCTCGTGATCACTCAGCTCAAGCACGGTCGAGTTGCCAAACATAACGGTTGACTTGCGCCGATCGGACAAGGGTGTGGGCATCTTCCCAGCCAATCGGGTTGAGAGCGCCGATAGCTTGCCCGAGGAAGGGTGGAGCTGGACGCGGTGCTCCCGGGTCTTGACCAAATACGAGAGTGAACGTTCTCTCTACTTGCACCTGGTCCGCCGCTGTCGCCGAAGAGAGGCCGACGTTACGATGCTTGTTGAGGCGGGCCAGCGCTCAAAAGGACTCTCAATGTTTTCGGCAGGGATGTAGCCGACTTCCTGAGTGGGTAAGACCCGCACTAGCCACCTGGGTAAAACAAACGAGTCAGCACAACGAACGGTAGTGGTCCAGAGGTTCCACCTACCAGTACGAATTCGAGTCGTCGAGCAGCCTCAGGCTATTTCCCTTTTGCACCGTCGCTTGGCCCTCGACGGTAGCAATAAAGTTGTGCAGGGCATAAACCAAATCAAAGTCAATGTTCTCGTCCGGGATGGAAGGGGAGGAGGAAAGGTCGTCGTCCTCGTCATAGTCGGCATCGTCGTCGATTTCATCTTCATCTTCGTAGTCATACTCGCCGCCGGCATACTGGGCAGCATACTGGGGGTCGTAGTCACCCACATATTCATCCGGAGTAAGTTCCATGCTAGTGTCCATGCGGGGGTCCACGCCAGTCATGGTCGTGGCCTGGGGATCGAGGGTAGAGACATAGTTGGCATGGACTTCACCGCCAGAGGCGGGGTTCTGGGCATACGCGTGGGCGCTCTGGTCTGCGAGGGAAATGGGATCGAGTTGGGCGTGAAGGCCAGCCTGGGCCTGGAGAGCAGCAACCTTGGCGGCCTGGTTGTGGGCGCCAAGCTGGGCGGCTTGGGCAGTGTCGAGGGTGAGTCCATATGCCTGGGGCTGACCAGCAGCGGGGGCAGTGGCAGCCGAAGCCATGGTGTGGTGGCAGCGGCTCGGAGCAGGCAGCTGCGATGGTGGTGGTGGTGGTGGTAGCTGGCCAATGGCGCTCCACGGCGGAAAGCGCGACGTGACCGGACTGGTTTGGAGGCACTCGGCAGCCAACTCGGACACTAGCACACTGTCCCTCAGGCCTCACCTGTCCCATTCCGCTCTCCCTCTCTGACCGTTGTTCCGCCAGCCGGCCCTGTCACGCGTCACGTGCCACCCTGGCTCCCGGCCCCATATCACACTAGTCCCTGCGGCTCGTCTCTTCCCCCCTGGAGTTTGGAAGTGCCTAATCCAGAAGCATCCGACATGGGCGAGGGCCCAGTTAGATGGGACCAAGCAAGGTGGATAGTAGAAGTCAACGCAGAGCAAGGTGCAGACAACTGGGGGGGGAGATCCAAACGAGGAGACAAAGCTACACCCCCCTGTGGTGGTTGTCTGTCACATGTGCCTACCAAGAAGCCAGTGGCGCACCGTTCAACGTGCATGATGACAGGAACGCAGGAACACAGAATGGAAAGTGAATGATAGGAGCTGGATGCATCATCAGTGCTGGCCACTGCGGTCGAAATGACTGCAAGGAAGAGAAAACCAAATATTATGGCATTGCAGATACGGTGGTAGATGACCCCCCACCTAGGTGTACGTCTGTGTACAGGAGGCGAGGGGCGGAGGGCAGCGGGAAGATGCGCACCGGATGCTGATGTCCCTCTAGGCACTGCCCGGGGCTTTGACCATCGCAGCAACACACTCAATTTCAATGCTAACGTCGAGAGGAAGACGTGCGACCTCGACAGCAGAGCGGGCAGGCTTGTGGCCTTCAAAAGCCTAATATGGGGAAACATGACAGGTCAGTATGAGGGATGGTACTAAGCATGCAAGGCAATCGGGGTGAGGCGAGGAGAGAAATATCCCATGCACGCACCTGCTCGTATACAGCATTGATTCGCTTAAAGTGTTCCATGTTCTTGATGAACACCGTCGTCTTTAGCACCGACGATTTTTCTGCCCCAGCGGCCTTAAGCACAGCAAACAAGTTCTTGAACACCTGCTCCGTCTGCTTCTCAATCACTCCAGGCGCCGAAGCATCTCCTCGCCACACCTCGACCAATTTGCCGTTTGGGTCGAGCGGAATGCAGCCGGAAACATAGGCGGTCTGAGTGGCCTCGTGCACAATGACCTGGGAGTAGGGACCCAAAGCGGCTGGTGCGTCAGGGGTACTGTAGGCGGTAGGCATGGTGGGAAAGAGGGTGGATGGCACGACCAACAAACAGTGATGGGTGGGTGGGCAGTCAGGCAAGCCTTCTTTCTGATCGACCAGAGCAGAGTGGGATGCATGAGGACCGGGCCGTGCGCCGGACATGTGTTGCACCGAAGAGAGACACGCTGTCGGAGCTCCCAGCACACGCCCTGGGGCTAGCCGACTTGACCAAGGCCAAGATAAAGGGGATCAGTCATAGGTCACAGGCTAGCACGGCCTGGTCAGGACTCCTTCCTATCCCACTCAGAGTATCCATTAATTAGCTACCGTCCATCCAATTTGAGGAGAAATTCAGAGCTAGTGAACTTGACTTGATGGAGCAAAACGGCAAGAAAAAAAGAAAGGACGCCCATGTCGGGTCGAACGACGCAGGGGTCGAACCTGCAACCTCCTGATTACAACCAGTCGTAGTCAGACGCGCTACCATTGCGCCAGCCGTCCTTACAAGGGGGGACGGCGGAAGGACACACATACACATACACCACCAAGAAGGTGGATTGGCTTGACCTTATATTGGGCCCGTTGCGGTTGTACCACCACACACCACCCCTCTTCAATCCTGCCTGTGCATCCCTATGTTCCGTCTGCGAGAGCTAAGACATGTCCACGGTACACCCATTCCCGAAGCATACTGTACATCTTCCTGGATACAAAACATATCAGTGCAAAGTACAGTACCTTCGCCTGACTTGGGCATATGCCCACAGGCGAGCGGTAGCTCGATTCAGCATCCCCCGCACCCGCCTCCTCCTCCGCCACCGCCACCGCATCCACCGCCTCCGCCTCCGCCTCCGCATCCACCGCCGCCACTGCTCCCACATCCACCAGCTGAGGAGCACGCGCTGTATCCACCCACCGAGCCGCACGCACCGGTCCCACACCCGCCCGCGCCCACAGCACCCCCGCAGGCCCCCGCCACACATGCGCCCACACTTCCGGCGCCCATGGCAGCACACGCAGGGTTGCACGGGTACATGCCCGATCCTGAGCCGGCGGTGATGCATGGGTCGGGGTAGTAAGGGGCGTAGTAGGGCATGTAGATCGGGTAGATGCCCCAGGCCATCGCGGTGGCTTCCGACTCGCCCCGCCTGCGTTTCTCGTCGTCGGGCGAGGCGACAAGCAAGCCGCGCTTGTGCAAGCGCCGTTGGGCAGCCTCGGCCTTGGAGACGAGCCGACGATGGCGTACTTCTTCTTTGCGCAACGCCGCACGATCTCCCTCGGTCGGCACAGCGTTGTGGGCCGAGATGTGGGCGTTGCGTTCGGGATTGTCATGGTGGACGTTGGGATTGGAATGGAGAGCGTCCGAGTTGGTTCGTGCGTGCGAGGCGGTGGAGGAGGAAAATAAGAGGGCAGGTGAAACGCGGCTAGTCTGGCCTTCCCGGACCGCTTCGCAGTACCAACACGTACACTCCGAGTAGGGCTGACCATTGGTCAACTTGGTATAGCGCTTCGACGTCAGCTCAAACGCATCGCTCAACCGACCTGAGGCGACCTTATCGTCATGGTTGATCATCCGCTGCATATGGTGCACCGTGTAACAATAGTACCGTGCTGGGGCGAGCTGATGCGTGTGCCAGGCCAAGTCGACGTCAAGCGTCGGCACCGCCATGTCACCAGGATACTTCTTCATGATCAAGAGAAAGACTGAGTACTTGTCGATCAGACGCGTCATGGTTTGGTCCAACGCGGGCGAGTGCAACCAATCAATCTCGTCCATCTTGCGGACAAACGTTCCTTGGCGCAACACGGCCCCCACCAAGTCCAACCCAAACGGAGACGAATTTTCCCAGTACCGCGACATCATGGACCGAATGCTGACGCGCCGTGCAATGGCCACATCCCGCCTGACTGGTTGGGAGCCTCCTACCTTACGTAGCGTCGCACGAGAGGCGCACCCTTTTTCGAGCACATACCGCACGTCGTTGATGGTAAGGTGGGGGTAGGCATTGAAGTCGAGCTTTTCTCCCAACGTCATTGGGACCCCGTCCAACAAAAAGTGGCTCCCATACGACTGTCGCATCACCATCGACGGCTCGTGCGGCGGATGCCCATCAAACGGGAGAATGGTCCCAGGCATGGCAACATTGGCCACTGAAAGTTGACTGTAATCGGTACGGAACTTGGCCATCCGCAGATCATCGTGCGTAATGCGATAGCTGCATGACGCGCAGTTAACAAGAAAGTTCGTATCGGTAAACCCCTTGGTAGCATCGAACCACGGCTTTCCGAGCTTGCCAAGCGGCCCCCGGTGGCCCAGGGGACTTCCTGCTGTTGTGTACAGCGCGGACACTGGATCTTCTTGCCTGTCTCATCTTGTTGGTTGCGCCAGAGACAGCCAGTGGCCTGTTCGAAAGCCTCAGCGGCCTCGGCGGGAGGGAGGTAATCGAGCGAATCGTTGATGCAGGCGTCAATCAAAGCCCAGGGGAACCCCACGTTCCATACCCGCATGTGGGCTGTACGGAGACAGTCTTCGAGATAGGTAATTGGATTGAGGCAGAACGCGTGCCAGACCATCAACACGTCGAGGGGCGGTAAGTTGTTCTTGGTCCACAGTGGCGGGTCGGATGGTGCCCTGGTACTCTTCATGGCATCGGCCAAACCGGGGGCGAGTCGACAATGTCCACTGTGATCACAGGCCCCGACGACGGCAAGCAGGTACTCCAAAATCGCTCGAACCGATCGGCCGCTCGCGCCACATACACCGCCCACCGTTTTTCCCGCATCAACGCGAGGCCTTGTTACGATCGTCCTCATTCACAAACTCAGATAGCACATCCTCGTCCCGCAGTCCAAACAAGCCATCCACATGGGCAATCGAGTCGCGCAAGTCGGCAAAGACAGCGAGCAGACGCAAGTGAGCAACACATTCGTCAGGCGTGACGGTCTTGGTGGTGTCGCTGGCAGCGATGTGGGGGAAAGTGCGGCGGTGCGGGGCGTAGGCCGGAGGAGCTTCGCCTGGGCCAGAGGGCGGGGGCGGGGAAGAAGCGGTCTCGGAGGGCATGTTGCAGGTGTAATAGTGATGTGGATAGAGGGGGGTTGGTGAGCAAGTGCAAGGCAAGTGCAGTTGCCGATGTAGAAAACGACCAGCCGGCCAGGGGTGGTGGTGGTACAAAGAAAGAGAGGAGGCAGCGAGGCGGCGGGAGAATTTATGGTACTGTCTTCGGAGTTGGACGGCAGGTGCTCTGGACATGGGAGGATGTGGGACGACATTCAGTGCTGTGGCTATCTGGCAGTACAACAGTAGTAGGCAGGGCGGGTAGGGGGGGTTGGGATGGCGCAGAAGAGCAGAAGGGTACGTTGATGGCGGGGCCTGAGATCCCAAAAGAGACGAAAGGGGCGACGAGCGCGACCGGCGCAACGTGCGCAACGAGCACCAGAAGAGGGCGCGAGACTGGGCGCGAGCGCGGCGCGTGGGGCGTGCCGGACGAAGCGATCCAGCAGCTATCGACTGTTCCTGTCGGGCGATTAGTGGCCCCACGCCGACGCAGGTACCTCGGCCTCACACCCGAGGCTGAGCTAAGCCTAAGGCCGAGCCCCTAACCGGAAATCCGGTCACGCGTAACGCATCACGCGTCATTAATCATTGCGCAACGATCATCGATCATCCCAGTCCAACTCCGACCCCAGCGACGCCGCATCACCGATCCATCCATCATCTTATCGTCTGGGGATGCGGAGCAAGTCGCAGCAACGCCGCCGCAGTGCTACTTACTATCAGCACGATAGTACGAACATTCTCATCGTCGGCGCAGCGAGGTGCGCGCAAACGAGCCGAACGACTGTGTCGCCAAGCTCCGAATGGCCTGCTCGGCCTGCTCATCGACCCCTGGCAAACGAGCCACCAGGGGGCACGGGCACAGTTACCGGAGTTACCACCCAACCCCGACCGAGGGATGGCTCGATGGCAGGATGTGCATGTGGCGCTACGGAGGAGGGCCGGGCAAGGATTAAACGTTGTAAACGGTTCCTCGTTAACGTTTGTTGACGTTTGACGTTTAACATTGGCTGTGGGAGCTTACCCCCCCATCGTCTAGCTACTTGCCTACATGGCACCTATTACAAAAAGTCTTCATCAAATGATGGGTCGTACCTTTGGCAATATGATTTGTAGAGTGGAAAGCCATGCAACCTCTGGCCAGATCTGCTTTGAAGCAGCCCCAATGTCGATACGCACGCACGCCGACTGTACACATTCTCTCTCGATTGAGTTTTGCCAAAAACCTCAGTCTGAGTGGCGGATGCCGGCGGGGGGGTGACTTCCTTTCTCCCATCAAGACAGCGTAACAGCGTAGGATGCATGGACTTTGACTTGTGGCACCTGGAGATGGTGGTGAGATTATGGATGGGTCTGCTTTTCGGTCGCTTTGTCCCATTTGCCTGGGGCTATAGTGGATGGTAGTGAGCCGAGAACGCATATGCAGTGACGGAGGTGTGACCAATGCCGATGAGGATGACGTCGATGAGCGATGATGACGTGACGCGTGACACGTGACGTGTGAGCGGGGACGGGGCGCTTGAAATTGCAAGCGCGGCCATGGCCTGCGAAGGCTGCTGCGCTGATAGGTAGATTCAGGGCTGCAGTGGGTTTGCGTGGGCTGGGCGCACAGGGCCACTGTCTTATGTCATCCTTCTCCTGCGCCCGCGGGGCTGGCGAGCGGTGCTGCGTAGCAGGCCGCAGGCAAGCAGTCAGGGCGGCGCTTGCGTTGCCGCTCACCTTCTGGACCCGCATCCACCATCCATGCCCACCCTTACCACTGCCGAAAAGAACCGCGTCAAGGCGGCGGTGCCTTCAGATGGCGCCAGATCGTGACTGCCACGGTAGCCCGTCTGTACGCTGCCCCGCCCCAAGCCTCTGCCGCCTGGAACTTCACTGGATTGGAGGGCGTTGTTGCCTTTGTGCGTGACTATGACCGCTCCACCTTCTACCTCAAGCTCGTCGACTTGGGTTCCCGCGGCGTGGTGTGGGAACAGGAGATGTACGAGGGCTTTGTCTACAATGTGGACCGCACCTTTTTCCATACGTTCGAGGGCGACGAGTGTTTCGTCGGCCTTGCCTTTGCCGACGAAGCCGAAGCTGCAGTGTTGGCGAAAAAGATTGGCAACAAGCAAAAGTATGGTACGTTTTTTTCCCCTTCCCACTTGACCATTCTCCTACTAACCCCCTTTCAGCTAACCCAAGGCGTCTGGTGGGAGTACGCTCAAGAAACTGTTCGGACGCGGCGCCTCTGCCCCCACACCAATAGCACAGCGGGCCACCCTGACATTTCCACCGACATGCTCGAAGCACTCGTGATCAAGACTGGCGGTTCCTCGGGATCGGGGGAGAAGGGAGGGTCGGAACCATCGTTGCTTTCGAACCTTACGGGCGGCCACAGCCGTACCAACTCAGCCAACCATACCCACGACAGTGGGGGGGGCAGCTGGAAGGGGCTACTGGGCAACCCTTTGATGCCCCACACGGTCGCACCCACCACTCGGATGACCACCATGCCTCTACCTCAGTCCCGGCGGTGCAGTACCATACCCCGTCCCCTCCTCCGCCGCCTGCGCCGGCGCCTGCGGCCCCGCGTACCCCGAGGACGATGCCCCCTCCCCCTCCCCTGCTCCGGCTGCCCCGCCCCCACCCCCGGTACCTGCTCAATCTGCGCCTCCGCCGCCACCAGCTCCACCTGCGCCTGCCCCACCCTCTGCCTCTCGCCGTCTCCCGCCACTGGGCGGAAGCAAGAAGGCCTCTCGAGGTGCCGACACCGCCACCGCCACCTCCACCCGGGTCCCGGGCCGGCGGAGCTTCGCGTCCTCCTGCTCCGCCTCGTCCGCCTCCAGCCCGACTGGGGGAGCGCCCGCCGCCGCCTCCGCCTCCTCCAATGGGGGGTGCACCGCCGCCCCCACCGCCGCCGCCTCCAGCAGGTGGTGCGCCGCCTCCCCCTCCGCCTCCCCCGGCACCCGCGGCTGGTGGCGGCAACACACTGACCAGCCTGCCGCCGCCGCAAGATGGCCGGAGCGCGTTATTGGCCAGTATTCAAGGCAAGTCCATTCGCGATTTGAAGAAGACACCCGGCCCGAATGTGGCGGGGTAGCAGCGGGTGCTGCGGCGGGTGGGGCGGTCGGGGTGGCCGCTGGCGCAGCTGCCGGAGGCGGAGATGAGTCCCCGGCCGGCTTGGCAGACGCTTTGGCTCAGGCGTTGAACCAACGTAAAGGTCAAATGGGCGATTCGGACGATGAGGATTCCGAAGACGATTGGTAAGCGTACCATCGCTAGGTAACTATCCAACTTTGGTAGGTCGAGGTACTGGTGCCCTGCCTGTGTTTTTTGCAAGGATTCAGGATTCCGTTCCCATTCCTCTCCTTTCCTTTGGTCTAGCTTGTTCCCCCCCCCTTTCCTCCTGTACCCACGCCCGTTTCCGGCCCTTTGCTCCCAAAACAACCGTTTTCCGTTTTCCGTTTTCCGCTTTCCGCTTTCCGCTTTCCTTTCCTTTCCTTTCGCCCCTGCTCCATTTCGCTGTAGATGCTCTTCCACACTACGAAAATCTGCTTGAGCATATCTTTTGTACCTTCCACCTCCCTCCTCCACCCTTGGCGACTCAAATCAGGGCCCAGTGCCCCGCGCCTAACGTCCAAACTTACCTCGGAGAGCCACCAGGTCTTCGTCGGCCACACCTGTATGTGATTCTTCCGAATCTTGTCCTAGACTGCAGGGACATGGAGCAGTCTTACTTCCTACCTTCAGCTCTGCCGATGAGATGAATGTATTCTTAGTGGGAGCCAGAAGGTTCAAGCTTCAACGTTCAACGTTCAACGTTCAAGTTCAACCTTCAACTGTTAGTACCAGTGAGCGTGGTCTGAGGGCGCCTGTGAGGTGACCAAGGGACTAGTCCCGGTGACTTTGCACGGGACACCTGTGGGTCTCGGGGGTCTTCAAAGCGGTTAAGTGTATGGTTTCTTCCCCCGCCCGGCTTGAAGTCGGGCACTCAGTGGCCACCAACAAGAAGCAGCATTAGATCAAGAGGCAGTGGTGCATTGGCGCCACAAGGTCCGTAAGGCCTAAGGCACCGAGGTGAAACTTTCATATTCGGAATATGACGCAATTTGCGTCATGGCCCGTTTGCGTTTCCCCAGCTCTCGCTCCCAGGTTCACCGCCGCCTCGCCCGCCCACCGCTCGGCTTCAGCTCATCCTGTGTGGGCAGGGCAAGGGTATCATGCATCGGGCGCCTCCCCCAGTTCTAGCACCGAGGCGTCGCTCGCGTCGCTGACAGCATGGCTGACTGATGTGCTGATAGTTACCCCATGCACCCATGAGGCCGAGGGGGCGGCAGCGACAAGATCTATCAGACCTGCCGCTGTGGCTGGCCCATCTGCATACTGCCCCCGTCCTGCCCTCCCGACGCGAGCGAGCACCCAGAGCGGCCCATCTGTGGCTCCTCTAGCGAACGTTACGCGTTGCGAACAAGAAACCGCCCTGGGGCCTGCTAGGGTTGAGCTTCGCTCTTATAATTCCCCTCTTTCCACTCGCTCTGCGTTGCCGTCTCCTCTTCCCTTCTCACCTCCACCTTTTCATCTCCCTTACACCCAGTCCCTCTCCCTCCCCTACCCCGTTGTACTCCCAACACTACAATGCGTCTCTCTATCCTCGCCTTCCTCGCCCTTGGCGCGTCGACCGGTACGTTGCGACTCTCTCTGACCCCTCTTCCCTTGCTTTTTCCTCCTTGGCGCTCGCGCTTCTCTGTGACGGATGAATCTAACCTACCGACACGGTTGAACGCCGTATTAGCGTACGCTGCGCCGGCCCAGGCGACCGCCGCTGGCCAAGAGCGCGGAATCGGTGACTTTTCAAGTCGATCGGATCGGACGTTAAGGGCGACGTGTCCAAGGCTTCCTCCGTCTTCCACAAGCGCGCTCCGGCGGCTGCGACAGGGGCTGTGGCCGAACGGGATGTTGGGCAGTGGTTCCATTCTGTCGAGGGGGATGTGCGGTCGGTGTTTTGAGCCGAGCAAAGCTTCCTTTGCTTCCAACGTGGTAGCGTTTCTAGCTTCACTGGACTGGCCCTCCCCATTTCTTACTTCCAAGACATGCAAGCCCACCTCGAGATGCAGTTCTGCATCCCCCTATTGTGATCCGTACGGCTGCTGCTACGCTGGATGTGCGCCGGAGGAGGGGCGGGCATGGATCTGTTGTGGAGCTAGGATGTTGGTTTGTGACTCGTCTGTCCTTTTTCTTTCCCCCTCTCCCCCCAGGACTTCCCTGGGTCGTTTTGGTTGGTAATGGTGGGAAGTGCCCACAGAGACGCGTATATATGGTGTTCTGTGTTGGCTGGCCATACCACCCTGCAGTGCCGTCGTCCTAATATCATTCGCACGGACATTTTTGCTTCTGCTCTCTGGACCTGGCATGCCTAACACATGGGGTAGGCTCTAGGCTTGGGACGATAACGTGCAGGTCGATGCTTGGTAGGCAGAAAGCAGGCAGGAGGCTCGGAGCGGGTAAGCCATCTCGGATGTGGGGTGGGGGGCGGACTGGAGCGCCATCTCCCTGTAGACAAGACAAGAGGCCAGTGAGATGCGCAATCTGCGAGGGGTCAAATTGTGAAATGCGCAATTTGAAATGCGCAACTTGACAGATGGAAGATGAAATATGGAAGGTCTAAGTGGAAGGCGCCCGGTGAAAGCTGAAAGGAGATTTGAAACGAGCAAGGAAAAGCGAAAGCAGGCGAGAGGCTCCCAGAGGCGAAAGCTCGCGTGCAGAGGCACAGGGCCGGTGCGCTAACCAGACACACTGGAATGGCGCCTGCTCCACGCGGTGTGGGATGCGGATGACCGGTGAGTATTTTCTCAGTCGGTGACGCGCGGATGATGCAGACGCACAATGCGTGATAGGCGCCGTGGCTGGCCAACGTGCTGCGGCGCCCCCTGCTGCTCCCCTGGCTGCCTCGACACCGCAGACACAAACACCACCTCTGGAACGCAGCGCAGCGTGCAGCTCCTCCTCGGCCACGCCCTCCCCGCCATGTCGTCCGCCGACGCTCCTCCCTTCCCCACCCCCGACGCAGACGGCAGCGACAGCCCCGACGAGCTGCGTCACGTCATTGCTGCGCTGCGTGTCCATGCCGCCTGGCAGGCCCGCGCCCTCAGTGCCACTACCTCGCCCACGACCGCCTCGCCAGCCGCGCCGCCCAAGATGCCGATGATACTGCGCTCGCAGCCGCTGCCCAGCACGACGGCCAGGAGCAGGACCAAGTGCTCGCCCTGCTGCGTGCGCAGCTGGATCGTGTATGTGAGGAGCGGGATGCGGCGGTGCGGCGGGCCGAGACCGAGGCAGATACCGTGCGGGACTTACGTTTGCGGCTGGCCGACTCGCGCCGCGCATTCATGCAACTTCAGCAGGAAGGGGAGAGCATGCGCAAGGCCATTGCTGAACGTCGCCGCTCGCAGCAAGTTCTCACGTCTGCAGGCGGCCTCTCTGCAGCCTCTTTGGTTGATGATCCCGACGCAGCCGCTGCCGAGGCCAAAGAGGCCCGGGCAAAGCGCGCCTCCAAGCGCGCGTCGCTTGCATTTGGCCCCAATGGCACCATCTCCATGGCTGCCGCTCGCAACTTTGGCCGCACCGGCCACGCGCGCACGCCTTCTTCTGTCACGTCCTCCGGCTACGTCCCCACTCCCCCCACCGCAGCATCCTCCCAGACCGACCGCAAGCTGCGGCATCTGTCGTTGCTGGGCGGGACACCCACCGCCCCGACCGCTGGCAGTGGCAGCCCTGTTTCCGGATCTACTACCCCTACTGTCAGTGGCACTTCGCCCGTCACCACCCCTGCTACCGTGCATCTCCTCCCCTCTCCACTTCGGGTGAAGCTTCCCCTCCTGTCGGTCTTGGCATTACCTCCGCCAAAGCGCACCGCCGAACCTCAAGCAGCGTGAGCGGCTTCAGTGCCTTTGCTCCCTCTGTTCGTCCCCGTTCTCCGACCCTCAGCACCACCTCCTCCCATCCCACCAGTCCACGCCCGGGAAGCGCTGTCCTCTCATCCAGTGCTGCTGCCGATGTAGAGGAGGCGGCAGATGTGGCTCGACGTCGGTCCCGTATGCTCGGTACAGGCGTGACAGGCGGGCTTGGTGGAGATGGACTACCGTCCGGCCTATCCACTCTGACAACCGAGCGTCTTCAAGCCCAACTTACCGCCCGGGGCGCTGAGTTGGAACGGCTTCGGATCGAATTGGGCAACACGCGGGACGAATTGGATCAGGTCAAGGAAGCCCGTTGGGCATCTGATGTTTGTCTCAAAGCTCTCAAGGAGTACATTGCTCTTTTGCCCCCGAACAAGCCCCGTCCGACCCTGCCCTGCCCACGCCTTCGTCCGATCGGAGCGGGCAGAAAGACGGGACGCGCTTGCACCTGCCCCCCTTGCCTGTGGATGCTCCTGCCTCCCTCGAACCGGGAGATGAAGCTCCAACGTTGCACCCGACAAATGGCAGGCCAACCCACCAGCCTACTGAATCCTGGTCTTCGAAACTCGGCTCCATGTGGCGAAGAGCCAACGGCTGTCCCGTCCGAAGAGCTTGGCGATGCCAAATCCCCGTCGACACATGTCACTCCCACGCCTTCCTCTCGACATGGGGGCGCGCCGCCGCCGCCAACCCCCGTGCGTACTAGGGCAGGCAGCACCGCACGCTCTCTTGGAGTCAACTTTAGTTCGTTGGGCTTGATGGGTGCCGCAGGAAGAGGCAAACCTCCCCCCGCCACTGTGCCTGAGGAGGATGAAAAGGCCGGGACGCCCATCACACCAGGTTTCCCCCTCCCTCTCCAGCGGTTGCTACTCCGCCCACTTTGCCTCCGCGTACTCCTGCTCGTCCTCGGGACCAGTCCAGTTCGGATGGACATGGGAAGCCGACACAACAATTTCTGTACCCGTTGCTCCAACTGACGAGAGGACGGGTCTACTTCTGCTTCTGCTTCAACCCCTGAACCTGATGGCCCTACTTCCCCAGCAGCAGACGAGGTTAACAAGTCCGAGGCTGGCTTCACTGTGATGCCGCTGAATGCCCAGCAAGAAGAAAAGACTCAGTCATAACAATTGTTCTTGACCCAGCCTTTTTGTCGTTTTCTCTTGCCCTGTGCTTGCCTCTAATTCCCCAATGACCAAGCCGTGTTTGATGGTCCTTGCCTCACCCGCGCGGTCGTCCTTTGTTGATTCTCGCTTTTCCTCCTCCCCTTGGGCATGGCTCGCTGGACACCCTTCCTGCTTTGGGTGGTTTGTCAGAATCTGCATAAAGCGACCTGTGCACCCTTTGTTTATCTCCCCTCCCCAGCTGGCCAAGAGACCAACTCCATATGAGTTGGGAGAACCCCATACCCCCGCTGAGCGGGTACGCTCGTTATCCCCTAACGTTGGAAAATACGATGAACCTCCGTTTTCTGTGGCTGTGGCTATCGAGGAGGGTAGGTATGGTAGAGGTGTATATTAAAGTACAGCATGATAGTTGAATGGGGGCGAGGCAGCCGAACCCAGGTGTGCCTCAGACACCGTACTTTTCCGCAAATCGTTCGCGCAGCGCGCCATAATCGGCCGCCTGAGGCCCCCGAAAGCCCGACGCTACGATAAACTGTTCTCGCGATACGGGCCGCGACGCTTCAGGCTTAGCAATCACCAGCCGGTCAAAGAAGGGTCGCAACACTTGTTGGATGTAGTGTTCGGACAACTTGCTTTGATACACCTTGGCCACAAAGTACGTCGTCCTAGGTATGCGGGGCATGGATTTGGTCTCTCGGCTGCCCTTGCCTTCGTCGCTAGCCTCGTTTGCTTCCTTGGCCGTGTGCCCGGTGGAGGGTGTGGGATCGGATTCCACCTCGATATCCTCTTCCCAATAGCCTCGAGTAGGCGGAGGCTCGAACCGTTCCTCCTCCTCTTCTTCCCACGGCCGCGGCTTGGAACTGAGCGGAGCGTCGTGCGGCAAGGGTGGTGGCCACCGCAATGTCCTCCTTGCAAATCGGAACGCTGCATCCACCAACTCAATCGAAATCGTTTCGTCGCGTGAATCGACCCCTGAGATGTTGCCCAGCATGTCCGACAAGCACACATCCACCAAGCCCCCCGACAACACTTCGCCCGTCTTGACGTCTTTCAACACCGACGTACTGGGTGTCAACGCAGCGGCACGGAAAGCGGCGGGGGAACTCCCCTCAGCACATGGGTCAGGGGCAGGAAGGGCGGACAAGATCTTCTTACGCAACTGCTTGCGCGTGTCTTGCGCCAAAAAGTCTCCCTTGAGAAACGCTGCGCCAGGCAAATCCGACACGGGCAACAAGTCAATCCCGAATACCTGCCAGCCCAACTTGACGTTTCGTGCGCGTGTGCTTTCCCACCACGCCAATGCCCTCGCACACACTTGACTCCATCCTCCCGGGGCAGCCCCGAGATCGACCAGGATCCAAGGCACCACCCGTCTCCCCGCTCCGCCGCAGGGCGCGCCCCGGGCCAATGCACCGCCTCCACCCGCACCTCCCGCTCATCTTTGATAGCTCGGTCAATCGCCGCGCCCACCCCTGCGCCACCTCCCACATTCAGCGGCGGGGCCAGCATCCGCGTGCCTTGTTGCAGCTCCATCAACTTGAATGCCGATCGGGCCCGCCAGGACGTCACATCGTCCATGGCGAGGCGGGCGAGATGGAGAGGGGGATGAAAGGGACGGGACGAAGGAGAGGAAGGAGAGGAAGGGCCTTGTTCCGCTTGGTTCCGTCGCGTGGGCCGCGCTGGGCAGGCGGAGCAAGCGGGGTGTTGGACTTGGCTTTGGATTTGGATTTGGATGTGTTCTTGGTTCGCGCGTCGGGCCGGGCCCAAACGGGCAGCTTGGTCCGGCCGGGCTGCATCCCCGTCTCGCGCGCACGCACAAAGGGGTCGGATCGCAGACGCTCAATGAAGCGCGGGACGCCCTTGCGCACCTTGAACACCGCTTGGCTTGCCCGCAGCATGGCTCCCACCGGCACTGCGTGACGGGCGGAAGGCAGCGAAGAAAAAAGACGCAGGCGGGTCCAGCGGGGCAACGTCAACCCTCGGCTGCGTCATCGGTGAGATCAGCGCTCGGCTGAGCAGAAGAAGAGAGGCAGGCTGAAATGTTCAGGGTTAGGTAACGTGCAGGGTCGCGTGTGGAGGGGGGGGTTGGCGGGTGTTGGCGGGTGTTGGCGGGTGTTGCTGTGGTTGGCGTGGTTTGGTTGAGGGGTGGAGAACACAGCCACCCTGCGTTCAGCTGGCGTCAAGCTTGAAGCACCCCCCAGCCGCCTCGGCCTCCTCTCCGCACACCTACCCCTCCCCCCCGCCCACCCCCCCAGCCCCCCCTGCCCCCCATGAACTTCATCTTCCGCTCCCGCCAGCGCACCCCCGCCGACATCGTCCGCCACCTCCACGACACACTCGCCAAGCTCGATGCCGCCGCCCCCCGCCCCCCGGTGGCGCCCCCGGCACGACCGCCGTCGTCTCCTCCAACCCGGCCGCCAACAGCGCCCCCCCCCGCCCCTCCCCACTGTTCCCTCCCGCCAGAAAGCCCTCGAAGAGGACGTGTCCCGCACCCTGATTCACATCAAGGCCTTGCTCCAGGGCGACGAGATCCCGGCCGGCATGGGGGCAGCAGCGAGGGCGGTATCCCCAGCCCGAAATGGTGGCCCAACTGGCCCAGAGATGTACACCCCGACACACTCAGTGTCCTCATCACCCATTCGTGGCGTCTCGAGTTTGAGGCTCGCAAGATGTGGTCCAGATTTTCTCGGCGTTGCTCCGCCGCCAGATCGGTTCTCGCCTTCCCACCGTTGAGTACATTACCCAAAAGCCCAACATCATCTTCCTCGCCTTCGTGGCTACTCCCACCCCGACACTGCTCTCAATACAGGCATGATCCTCAGGGAGATGATCCGGCACGAGTCGATTGCCAAGATCCTCCTTTACTCGGAAAAGTGTGTTGCCTCCCCTAAGTGCCGAGACTGTTGCAAGAAAACTAACCTTGTTGTCCTTCCCGCCCCCCACCCTCCAGTTTCTATCATTCCCCGATTACATTGAAAAAACCTCGTTTGGCGTATCGTGCGATGCGTTTAGTGCTTTCAAGGACCTGCTCACCAGGCACAAGCCCATGGTGGCCGCCTTTCTCGAAGGGGATTACGATCGTTTATCGCCATGTACACTGGCTTGCTCAACAGCAGCAACTATGTGACGAAGCGGCAGTCGCTCAAGCTCCTCGGCGAGATCCTGTTGGACAAGACCAACTTCTCGGTCATGACGCGGTACATTGGCAATGAGCAGAATCTGAAGCTGATGATGAACCTGCTCAAGGACCGGTCGAAGAACATTCAGTTCGAGGCGTTTCATGTGTTCAAAGTCTTTGTTGCCAACCCGCGCAAGCCTCCGGCCGTGAACACATCTTGCGCCGCAACCGCGATCGACTAGTGACGTTCCTCTCTGATTTCCACAACGAGCGTGACGATGAGCAGTTTGCCGATGAGAAACAGTACGTCATCCCAGATCATTCAGCAGACCGGCCACACTGCCAGCCCTCACACCTCCGACCCTGGTGCCCATACCCATGCTCACGCCCACGCCCACGCGCGGGCAGGGTAGCTGCCATCTCTCTGGACCTCTGCCTTGATCAACGCTAGCTCACCTCCCAACCCATCACCATCCACCTTCACCTCCACCGCTCTCTCCACACCGATCGATCGGGCTTTTCGTTTGCCCGTGTTGATCTTCTCGGCAGATGCTCTGGTCCAAGAGTCCTCTCACTCTCTCAGGACTCTCAGATCTCACCCTTCCCCATTTCTTTCCTCATGACCCCCTCCGGCTCTCGGTCATTACCCTTCCATTTTCCCTGTTCTCTTCCCACTGTATCCGGGCAATCCCGTCTTTTCGTTCGCAGCGGGCCAGTCGGCTTGCTCCGCAGCCCGTCCTTGGCGTGACGCGTACACCTTGCACCTACCCAGAGAGGATTCCCCCTCCCCTGGGCCAAGTGGCTATGTCTTCCGCCCCCTTGCCATCCTCGAACGACGAGCCTCGGACGACTTGCCTGGGCTTTTCCCGTCGTGTGCCCGAGTCGGGGGGGGGGGGCAGCGGCACGCACGAACCAACCGATGTGCTCCTGCCCCCACCCCCCGCCTCGGCGCGTTCTCTTCTCTGTACTACCATCCCTTGATTTTGTTCATTCTTCTCAGGCTTCGCTTTCCGCTTACCCACGCCCCCTCTCCTCCCTCGGTCTCATCGTTCATGTTCCCATCCAGAAAAATGGAACACTGCTCGAGCTGGGTGATCAACTGATCCGACAGCTTGCCCGGGAGGCCTAAGCTTCACGTAGCCCAGCTAGACCGGCGACAATACTCCATTCACTTGCATTGCGTCACAGAAGGCGCAGCTTGGCGTAGCGTGGAAAATCTAAGAACCCTGTTTATTAGTGCTTGGGTTGATTCGGTACGTACGTAGTTGAGTTAGCTACATAAGGTTACCAGGTGGTAGGTACCCCATGGGTTAGGCTTAGTAATTGAGCACCCGTAACGCGTAACGCGTCACTTGTGTGTACTGGTAACCGTAACCGGTAAACGTCGCCAGACAGGATGCCTCCGTGTCGGCTGCGGAGACAGCGGGGGGGGGGCAATGGGCGTGAGCGTGTGCGATGCCACTTCAACTTCATCAGCTGCCCCAGACTTCCTTCCCAGTACATTTGAATATCGGTACTTTTATCTGCCGGTAGTAGACCCGATGTGGATACGACAAGCAGCCACAGGACCACACTCCTATGCTCGGGCTGCGGAAAATGTGGGTGTCGAAGTGGGATTGTGGAGATCTGAGATGCGAATCCAGAGGACCAGTGCGCCTGCCAAGCAGGGGCACTGGGCCTGTATCCATTTCCCGTGCCGATGGCGTCCAGGTGGCCTTGCTCCGCAACTGCGGATGCACGAGTACCGCGATGCAAGAACCTCGGACGCAACCATCGGCCACTCCTACCTTTCTCTCAACAGTGTCCTCACTCTTTGGGGCATAGCTGAGGTCTCGCTCGCTCGCCTATCTTTACCTTGCCATCGTCCATTGTCCCTCTCTCTTCACTTGGTCTCGGTACTCATCTCCCGTCGCTGTGAGCCCTCTCCCCCCCTCCTTTCAACCCCTTCGACCGCACTCCCCCTAGCACTTGCCCCATCGCACTAACGCCGAGTAGCCTCACCGCTCTTAGACTGCCACCTCCTCCAAACCGAGAAGGGGCCCCCGCATCGCCCCCAGTTCCCGACGACCCTCCGCCGCCCTACAGCTTACCATCACCTCTCCGCACGTTTCCCCCGCATCGCCCCCAACGACACCACACAGACCGTCACAGTAGACGAATGTGTTGCCCATTGCGCCTGCTCGCTGTCTTTGCCGATCTGCGAGACTCGATTGCCCATGTGGAGGTCTGTTTGGGCTACGCGATGAGGACGTGCTATTTCAGTTTAAGAGTCAGGACGATCGAAACAAAGGCTTGGCATTGATGCGAGAAAACGCTGGGCAGTGTACGTGGCGCGAGCGGCGGATCGTTTGAGCGGTTTTGGAATGTTTGCTTACCTTCCTCATGCATGGTCCTCACGGTGGAGATGGTGGAGTCGGCCACTGACGTGGAAAAGGCCATGAAGGCCACCCCCTCGCCGTCGGCCTCGCCGCTGTGGAGCACCCATAATCTCCCTCCACTCGATGTGTTGATGTCTGGCATGCGTTTTGCCTTAATCCCGTCATCTATCTTGAAGATTCCTTCGGACAGGGCACATGCAGGTATGGAAAGCAGGCTTCCCCTGGGCACTGATTGATGCCTGCATCAACGATTCGCTTGATTATCTCCCTCCTGCCGAGGCGGCCGAAGCATTTGAACGGCCACAGGGTGTACCTGGCGCAACAGGAAGACAAGGCCGGTAAGAAAATCAAGTGTCCACGCTGCAAGAGGAGCAAGAGGTCCCGTGGGCGACCGAGGGGCGACTGGGCGACTTGGACAAACCTTGGTTCCACGCCACTCGCTCGCGCTTTACCGATTACAACATGGTAACCCACTGCACTTCCTGTGACTCTTGTATCACCCACGATGACCTGCGTGTGGAAAAGTTTCGCGCCGACTTTGCGAAGCTCAAGTCGTGGGACGAGGCGATGCCGGGAACCATCTTTGCGTATGATGGCCGTATTCCAGGCACGGGCCGAAGAATCATGCTCCAGTCCTATGGGAGCAACTTTTTGAAGTACGGGTCAGAGCCCCGCCCTCAGAAGCTCGATCTCGGCATTTATCCCCCATTACCATGGGCCATCGTGCGTGATGTGATCCAGGCGGGCTGCTCGGACCGAGCGGTTCTGCGAGCTGTAGGACAATGTCAACCCGTCACCCGGGCTACCGCCAAAGTACGACGCGCAGTATTCGATCAATGATGTCGCGCTATTGGGAAAACTCGTCTCCGTTTGGTCTGGACTTGGTCGGGCTGTGCTACGACAAGGTACATTTGTCCGGAAGATGGACGAGATTGATTGGCTGCACTCATTTGCACTGGATCAAACGATTGCCCGATTGATCACAAGTACGTCACCTTTCTTAAGATCATCAAACAGTATCCTGGGGATCTTGCGGTGCCTACGCTCGACGTTGACTTGGCCTGGCACACCCCACCAACTCTCGCCGGAACGGTACTACTGCTACACGAAGCACCATATGAAGCGAATGATCAACCATGACGACAAGGTTGCCTCGGGTAGGTTGAGCGATGGGTTTGAGCTCACCGCCAAGCGATACACCAAGTTGACCAATGGTCAGCCGTACTCAGAGTGCACCTGTTGGTACTGCGCGAAGCTGTACGGGAAGGCCAGACCAACCGTATCTCTCAGCCCTCTTGTTTCGTCCTCGACAGCCTCTCAAGCACAAAGCAACTCAGATGCGCTCCATGCCCACCTCGCCACCCACCCCTCCCAGCCTAAACACTTTCCCACATTTCGGCCCACAATGCCATCCCTACCGAGGGGAATGAAGCGATTGTCCAACAAGAAACCGTAAGGCGCCGCCGTCTCCTCTCCCAGGCTGAGGCAGCACAACGGCGCCGGCACAAACGAGGCTTGCTTTTCGCCCCAGTATCGGATGAGAAACGGGAACAGATTGAGGACGAAACGGAGGCCAGCGTTGGCCTGGGGTATCTATCCTGCGTACGTACCGTATGCTGCTCCCTACCTACCGCCCCGACCCGTGGATCACGGCCGGATCAGCCTCGGGCATGTACGCAGGCAACCCTGCGTGCGCAGCCGTGTTGGGCAGCGATGGCCCTGGAGCGTGCGTAGCTGGGACCTGTGGTGGTGTTGTGGGTGCAGGCTCGTGTGGCTCGGGTGGCTGTGCCTCCATAGGCGGATTCGCGTCGTGTGCGGGCCGTGGACAGTGTGGGAGCGCAGGAGTTGGAGGATGCGGAAGCGCCGCGCCTAGTGAAAGGGCTGTGGCGGTGGAGGATGTGGAGGATGAAGATGAGGATGATGATGAGTCACGGCGGCTTGGGTTTAACGTTTAGGGCTGAAGCTTGAAGGGTTGAACTCACGTTGAACGTTGAGGGGAACACGAAAAATGAATATACGCGATCGAGAGGATCACCATGGCTTCGCCCCGGTCTGAGATCTGATCCGAGCCCCGTATACATTACGGAGCTGTGGTTTATTGCGCCAATCAGGGTCTCGTTCTGACAGTGTCCTGACCTGCTGGCGACTCCCTTGGTTTCCTAAACGGGGGCTTGGCGCCAAAAGCGGCACACGCCAGCCCGTCGATCTTTAAGCTCGACGAGCCTGATGATCGATTAGCCCCCACGTTTTACTCACCAACAAGATGGCTGTCGCCTCGGCTGCAATCTGGCTGGGGTGGCCATGATTTGTAGGGGATGATCTCGACGATCCTAGGGTGGCCGACATGGGGTTGAGCGCGTTGAGAGCTGCTCAGTGCTACTCAGCGCTGAGCACCAGGCTAGGTTATAACTCAGCGTTTGTTTACCGCAGCCTTACTACGGTAAACTCTGCGCCAAAGCTAATGAACAGTCGTTGTACATTACATACATGCCCCGCCATAACTTGAGTCTCGTAGAGACCCCACATACTAATAGTAGTCTCTACTATTGGCTCACACATCTCGCAGCGAGTCGGTGGGGTGCCACACTGGTGTAGTGGCGCCGGTGGCCCAAATGGGGGGGGTCCTTGTGGCGCATTCCTTCACCTGGAGCCGGCAGGAATATTCTCTTCCCAAGTCGCACTCTAGCAGTCTGATCCTCGAGTTACCACAAAGTCTTTGGGACAGCAGCACTGAGTGCCATGGTGATTCAAAGGCAGCTTGAGACGGACAGTGGTATGCTCAGTGGACTATACTATAAGCCTGGCTAGGTAGAGGAAGAAGGAGAGGAGGGAATCATAGGACCACCAGTCAGGCGCCTGACCAATCAGATGCCGAATCGATCATGTAACGTGTAATGCAAGTAACCGTGTAACCAAGGGTCCGGCATCTACTAACGCCCAAGAGGAGCTCAAGAGCAGCAAATGGAGATGGTGGTCCATGGAGATCCGAAGGCGGTGGCGAATCCAGAAGTTATCATGGAGTCGGAGACGCCACACGTCGAAAAAAAAGTGTGATTCACACACGAGGTCACTTCCACCTCGGTCAGCAGTAATGCATGAGGGAAGTGACCTTTTGGCCACAAATGACCATCATATAGGTCAACGTGTAAGGTCAACAGAATCTCCGCGGCCATCGATGTTGACCACCAGTGGTCTAGAGCCCATCGGCCTTCAGTGACACGTGGCCCGATGCACACAGTGCACCGGGGCAGTGAGTTCCGGCCCTTCCACGGGTTTCCACTGGCCTCCAGGCCAGGAGCCTATCAAGGCCCATAGCTCTAGCTCTCCTTAGCTCTTGAATGCCATCTCCATCCACCATCGCCAGCATCGCTAGCTATGGCCTGTGACAATCGAGTCATCCCAGTCATTTCTGGAATGAGAACCAAGTCCTTAAGAGGCAATTGCATCTCGATCATTATACATCTTCCACCGTTCCACCATAGTCCTGCACACCACATAATGTGCGCAGTCATGTCATGTCCAGGGTTTACGCATTAAGAAACGACGCTGCGTCTAAACGGCCTACAAACCGACCGGCTCATCCGCGGAGTACTGCGGGTCAAAACCGTTTAAGAAGTCAGCGGATCCGCCAGTAGGTCAGGACCCTCCGACGCCGCTACTCTCTTCCAAACCGGAGGTAGCGCGTGGGTACGAATGAGCCCTTCTCCATAACACTGAAGGCCCATAGTAGTGTTGCATGCCATTGCAGTTCTGGTTTGTTTGTTGTGTTGCTTGACGAAACTCAGCTTGATCGATGATCTCGGGTGACCGGTGTGGCTGCGACAATCATTAATTAGGCCTCAGGTGACCGGCGGTGCCGGTGATCCTTCGAGTTTCTGGCAGGCCCTCTTCAAGCTTCGCATTCATGCATGTCACACCCGCAGGAGAGGAAGCGGAGGACCCTGAGGCCTGAGGCCTGATGGCCACAGGTCGAAGGGCTCAAGGAGTTCGGGGACAAGGAAGGCCATATATGCGTCCCCGAAAGTGTGGTACACGAGAACATATCCCTCCAGGGAAGGAAAGCTGCATGTGGGCTGCTCAAGGCGCTCACGCTTCAAAAAGTACGGATGTGCATGGTCGCGAGAAGAATGTGAAATAGTTTATCAGTCCTTTCCCAGAGGCGCCCAGCGCTCAACGAGCGCTCAACTTACGTGCCCCCCCTCCCCTTTTGGTGCCACCATGTGCGAAGCATCGCGTGTGGAGACGGGAAGGCACTGTGCGACCACACAAAATGCAACGCCCACATGATCATGTTACCATCATCGACAAGTCGAATGAGTCCACACTCCTTGGATGCATCACTGCGGCGCTCACCCGCACTCATGTATCCACCACGTCCATCCGTGTACTTACTTACACAGATCCGATTCGGGGGGAAAAGGGCGGAGCCAAAAAAGGGTCCGGATCTGCTGCTGTCGCCACCATGTGGTCTCTGGGATAGTTGTCACTATGTAACAGGTCCCAATTGCGTATATCACAAGTGGGCACGCGCTGTCAGTGAAGGCTCAGTAACTCCGTACTGAGATTCCAGTACACTCAGTACGGATCGGACCCCACACTCTGGGTGCACTCAGCTGGAGTACTCAGCCTCACAGGCTGAGCGCACTGTGGACGCCAGGCGCCTTCTGAGATCTGACGCGTGACGCGTGACGTGTTATCGATTATCGCTTGTCGAGTGTCATTAATCATTCCTCGGCAGGAGACGGTAGAGGCGCCTCTCACCGTCACATGTCTCGTGGTCAAAGCATGCTCGTTTTCCCATGGTGGATGGGTGGATTGTCTTGACAATGCTATCATCGACAGCGCCTCTCCTGTGAAAAGTTTTGCAAGCGGGGCCAGAGGCCCCAGCTTCGCAGAGCTAATCGAAATTTCTTGCGCATGATCTTGTGGGCCTTACCCACCTTGAATTTTGTACGTAGTCCTCACATATCTATCCGGAACCTTGTTACCACATTTTCGATTAGCTATGCGCCTGCAACGCCTGCTAAACACCGAGGGGAGCGGTTGTAACAGTCCGCAATCGCCGTGTTCCACAGGAGGCGGGACTGAGCCTGACTAAGCCCTGGGGGGTCACCCGTGCAGCGTACGGCGGCATCGGGAGAACCAATGCATCTAAGACGTGGCAGGAACCGCCGAGGTAACGCGTCAGGCGGTTCGAGGTCCGCGTCCTTTCAGGCCTCAGGCCGGCCTCAGGTGAGGACGAGTGCTAGCCCGATGCCGGCGGAAGAAGAATGCCTGTTACATATGTCAGTTTTTGTCAGTGCAACGCCAATGTTTGACGTGTTTCACTGTAACATTAAAAAACGTCATGATCAATAGGTGCACATGCGCATGATCGAGAATCGATGATCATTGGTGATCATATGATCGATGATCTCGATGTTCCCTGTAAGACGTTCAGCGCTTCAAGCTTCAAGCTACTCCGGTGCGAGGCGAAGCGCAGAAGGACGAGAGTAGTGGCGGCGACGCAATATTTCCATTGCATCACACTTGGACTCAGCCTGGACACCCAGGCTGAACCCTTCTTCATAATAACGCCTGCACATCCCGAGTCTGTGGCGGGTCGCACGGTCGACGGGCGCGATCGGCGATAACTCCTTGCCTACACCCGCTATACCCAGACTGGCGCGGATTGTGGCCTACTGTGTGTGCAGTTTCTTTTCACGCAGGATCAAGGTCAATTGAGGCGAAGTACATAAGTATCGATCCGATGCTGAAGCATACCGTCCAGGAAAAGGCCTCTCGCTTATCGCTCCCTTAAACCAACACCAACGACTGAGCGCCTTCAGCCAAGCCCAAACTGTCATCCTAAATCGCGGTCTACGGAGTTCCACATCTATTGAGCACGCACAATGGGTGAAAAGGCGCTTGAGCGTACTGCAAGTGCCGTCGACGGCACATGGGGCGAAGCCGCTGCTCATGCGGTGGATATTCCTCAGGCACGCCTTCATCTTGAGCAAGTGGAGGCCGAGCAGGAGGCACGCAGCCTTGCTCAAACTCTCTCTCATGCAGGCTCAAACCCTGACGCTGTTGAATTGGGAGACGAGGACGACAATGAGGACGGCTTCAACCTTCGCAAATTTCTGCTGGCCAAGAGCCATCAGTCCCCCACCGACACCAGCCTTTGGGCGTGGCGTGGACCAACCTGAGCGTATCCGCCCCTGCTAAGGCTGTTGCTGGGGGTGTGTTAGTCAAGACAACGCCCATCGCGATCGGGACACAGTCTGGCGTGATCCTTGGAACATTCTCTCGACCCTCATACCTCCCCTCCGCAAGCTCACACCTGGCGGCCAGGATCTAGTTAAAATCATCCACCCCACCACAGGCCTGCTTCGTGCGGGACAGATGCTTCTCGTGCTCGGCAGCCCTGGATCCGGATGCACTACTTTCCTCAAAGCCATCACTTCTTCGCTTGATCCTTCTGTCACGCCGGGCGGCGATATCACTTACGGTGGCCTCTCCTCCGAGCAGATTCAAACCAAATTCCGTGGAGAGGTACGTCGGCTCCTATCTTTTCTCTTTTGGCCTCGCGAGGGGTTGTTGTGACAGTGCAGTGCTGACAGCCACTCTGGTAACATAGGTCGTTTTTCTGGGTGAAGAGATGATCACTTTGCCAAACTTTCCGTAGCCGAGACGCTTCGGTTCGCTCTGCGGTGCAAGGTGCCCCGGTCTACCACCCGTGGGGGCCAGACACGGGAAGAGTTTATTGAACAACTGGTCAACGTCTACCTGGATATGTTCGGTATGCCTCACGTTCGCGACACCATCGTTGGGAACGAGACGGTTCGTGGGGTCTCTGGGGGTGAACGGAAGCGAGTGACCATCGCCGAGTCGATGGCCACCCGTGCGGCGGTTCAAGCCAACGACAACACCACCCGTGGCCTGGATGCCTCCACGCGCTAGACTATGCCCGTTCGCTTCGCTTGATTGCCGATGTATCGCAGCGTACTCTCCTTGTCACCTTGTATCAGGTTAGTGAAAGTATTCTTTTACAATTTGACATGATTGCTGTCATGGACCAAGGACGCGTTATTTACTACGGCCCTCGCGACCAAGTGCGCCAATACTTTGTTGACTTAGGCTACTACGCCGGTCCACGCCAAACTACGTGCGACTTTGTCACTGCCGTCACGGATCCGCAACAGATGGTAGTGCGGGATGGGTTTGAGGGACGCGCGCCGCAGGATTCAGCATCCCGTGAGGCTGCTTGGATTGCTAGCCCACTCTATGCCCAACTCCAAGCTCAGCATGCGGACTACCTCGGTGCGATTGCAGCAGGACAGATGCAAGAAGCGGATGGACTCAAGAAACATGTGCGTAGTGAGAAGAACAACGGGGTGCGCAAGGCCAGCAACTTTACCGTCCCTTTTTGGAAGCAAGTTGACGCGGTGATTCGCCGTGAGCTGCTCCTGAAGTGGGCCAACCGGTGGGATGTGTTCATCCAGCTTATCACCGCTACGATCGTGCCGCTTTATATCGGATCACTCTTTTGGAATGCCAAAAACGATTCGGAGGGAGCGTTCCTTGCTGCAGGTGCCCTTTCCTTCTCCTCGGTCTTTGTCGGATGGTCAATGCTTTCCGAAGTTTGGATTGCCGTCACGGTCGCACCATTCTCGACCGCCACAAACGATTTGGGTTTGCACGACCCTCTGCTACCGTCATCGCCCGTGCCATCGCCGATGTCCCTCACATCTTCCTGCTCATTACCCCCTTTTTGCAGTACGTTTTACCTCATCTTATCTTTGATCCATTTATCCGTATATATACTGACTCTTCTGTCCCCTAGTTGTGCTGTACTTCCTATCTCATCTGCGCGTAAAGGGTGAGGCATGGGCCCTCTTTTGGCTTCTGACGTTCTTTGGTACCTACACAATCACGCAAATGTACCGTGCCTTTTGTGCATTGTCTCCTGGCTTCAGCGAGGCTATCCGGTAAGTATCTGGATCCTTCTGGTCTGTTGCGTCATTCTCAGGAATTTTAGGGCTGACTCTTAACATGAACAGATGGTGCACGTTGGCACTTAACGTCATCTTCATCTACTGTGGCTATATCCAGCCCCGCCGTGAGATGGGTTGGGTTGTGTGGTTGTCATACGTCGGAAATGTGGCATACATCCTTGAAGCTTTGATGGCCAACAACTTCCGGGAAAATCCCCTGTGTGCCCACTTCCATTGCCCCTTTCTCAGAGCTCCGTGACGCTCGGTACCAGACCTGTCTCTTGGCTGGCAGTCGACCTGGGGAGATTGTGGTGCAGGGTAAAGACTACCTACAGGCGGCCTATGGCTACAAATTGAACCACCTTGGACGTGCCATTGGGATTTCCTGTGCATTCTCCGCACTATACTTGTTGGTCACTCTTGTTGCCTCCGAGACGATTTCTTGGGGAAGCGGAGCCTCAGTCACTGTCTTCGCCCGTACCAAGCGGGCCAAGCAGGCTATTCGCCGCGCTACGCCGAATGCCTCGGAGAAGCAAGAGAAAGACCCGCCTTCCATTCCGGATAACGACAGTACTCCGGTACCATCCCAGTCTTCCTCATTCGCGCATGACCCCGGATCCATGCCTTCTCCAGAGACGAACTTCGACGACCATCCTGTTCTGTCTTGGCGGGGCCTCAACCTCACTCTTGACAATGGCAGGGAGCTGCTACACCAAGTTTCTGGCTTGGCACTGCCTGGAGAAATGATTGCTTGTGTGTATTTCTCCTGTGGCTGTACGCGCCCACATCTTTGTATGGAACGGAAAGCTAACCCCATTTTGTGACAGTGATGGGGTCTTCGGGAGCTGGAAAGACCACAGCGATGAACGCTATTTCCCAACGGATCAACTTTGGGAAAATGGAAGGAAAGGTGGAGGTTGACGGGGGTCCATTGCCTGCATCTTTTGGCAAGACAGTTGGGTTCGTGATGCAGGGTGACATCCATCTCCCGACACAGACGGTGAGGGAAGCGGTTGCGTTCTCGGCCGTGCTACGACAGCCACACTCCGTTCCGCATGGCCAAAAATGCGCGATGTGGACGAGATCTTGCGTCTTCTTGAGCTGGAGGATTTGCAGGATGCTTTAATTGGTGAACCCGGCGCTGGTCTGAGCATTGAGCGCCGCAAACGAGTGACTATTGCTGTCGAACTTGCCGCTAAGCCGTCGCTCGCTCTCTTCCTTGACGAGCCTACCAGCGGCCTGGACTCGGCAGGCGCTGCAGCCATCTGTCGCTTGCTCCGTCGTTTGGCCCAGTCCGGCCAAGCCATTGTTTGCACCATCCACCAGCCCAGTGAAGACCTGTTCCAGCAATTCGACCGGTGCCTTCTTCTCCAGAACGGTGGCCGGGTAGTGTACAATGGCGAGATTGGTGACCAGGGTGTGATCAACAGCAAAGACGAGGCATTGGCCATGGCTTCCCGCAACAGCAACAAGATTCGCTCGTATTTCGAGCGTGCTAATGCCCCTCCTTGTGGACCCAACGACAACGTCGCTGAATATATTTTGGAGTTGACAGCAACCACACGCGACCCCACAGGTCACTGGTCTGCGGTTTGGGACGCCAGCCCTGAACGGGGCGAGGTGGAAGCAATGATCGAACAAACGAATGCCCGTCGCAGCAAGTTTGCCGGTGAGGCTGTCAACCCCGAGTTGGCCGGCGAATTCGCTGCCCCAGCCTTGACCCAGATTCGGGAAGTGGTCATCCGTCAATACAAGGATGCTTACCGCGACAGTTCCTTTACATACTCGCTCCTTTTCTCGTACGTTTCCTATGTCTGCGATTTCGGTTGACTGCGTCCACTGTTGGCTCACGCCCTCTTTCTCATATTATACAGTTACATTCTCACCGGTTTTGTCGGGTCCGCCCTCTACGCTCATATGGATTGGAATGTGCATGGGCTGCAAGGGGGGGCCTTCCTCGTCATCTTGATCATGCTTTCTTTTCCGGTTTACATCAACAGCATCCTAGCCCGCTGGTTCGAGTTGACCAACATTTTTGATGCTCGCGAGGACAAAAGCAAGGTCTATGCTTGGTGGGTGCTCATTGTGAGCATGATTGCGCTCGCTCTCCCACTGGCTGCCCTGACTGCCACAGTCTAGTACGTCTATCGTCCTCTCTCACTATACAGGTTGTGTTACCGTACGCTAACCATGACTCCTACTCCAGCTTCCTCCCAGCTTCCTCCAGCATTCTACATTGCATTCTACTCCGAGGCAACTTGGCGGGCGGGCTACTCTCTACCTTATGACACTTCTCCTGTCGGTTTATGCTTTGGTCTTCTCCCTTCTCGTCGCTTGCACACCGCACCGACTGCCACCATTGCGTCCCAGGGTGTACCACTCGTCCTTCCCTTGCTCTTTATTGCCAACGGAGTGTAAGTATTCCGTTCCATGACATGCTTTCATCGTGACTAACCCGCATGTCTGCAGCGTCATTCCACATGCTCTCCTTCCTGGGATATGGAAGGCAGTGTACTGGGCTAGCCCTATCGCCCATTACGTCCGAGGCCAAGTGGGCAACATTTTACACGGTCGGAACGTGGTGTGTGCCCGCTCTGAACTCTTCCACTTTATCCCTCCTCCAGGACAAACATGTGGGCAGTACGCTGGCGCTTGGGCTACCGAGGCCGGCGGCCGGATCTACAACCCGAACGCGACGGACTTGTGTGACTACTGCCAGTACGCCACTGGCGATGATTTCCTCAAGACTCTGGACATGCCCTTCAATTACCGTTGGACTGCATTCGGCGTGCTGATTTGCTTTGTGCGTTATCCTCCAGCCGTGGGTGTGTGTACTGTTTACAGAAGGCTAACCTGTGGTTCGTGACAGATCGCTGCTTCAGGCTTTGCCTGCTTCCCCATCTTCTGGCTCACTAAGCGCAGCAACATTTCCATGAACCCGTTTGCGGGGTGCCGCCGAGTGCTGGGCCGGCTCTCCTTCAAGCGTGCTTCAAAACCCGTGGGCTCAAATGAAGCTTGAGCCTTTGAACCTCTCACTACCTGAAATCACTTTCATTCGACCGCTGGCATATGGTCAACTTCTCTTACCCGTTTCCCCCTCCTCGTTTCTATGTCGTCCGACTCCCTTTCATCATCCGGTTTTGGTCTCCTGTAATCATCTCACATCTCTCTTTCTCCTGACATCCCGTTTTTCATCACATCCCTTTTTCTCCTACGGTTACTACAATCGAACCCATTTTCCCGCTGTCTTGTCACAGCAAATCCATGCTTTTTCACACATGCAACTCAACCTTCGTGTGGAGTTCTTTTCGATAGTAATGGATCTATTAGATTGATACATGGGGGCACAACGGACTCCCGCCTTATTTGATAAGTTTCCAGCATGAGCCGAAGAAATATTTGCCCTTTTGCCCATATGGCCAGGGCGCGCCACAGCATATTGCTCTCGCAACGGACAACAACACTACCGAGAGCGCACCAAAGGCCCAGTGGGTGTGTCGGTAGGCCGAACTTGCCAAGTTGCAGGCACCCCCCCACTCCCAGATGCCGCACCTATGTGGGCAGAATGTTGAGCAAGCTGGGGCGGGGCGGGTGCAGCCGGCCCGACGGCTTGTATCCGCATTACATTCGCTCTTGCTCTCTCTCGGAGCTAAACGCTGGTGTGCAAAAGCGCCGAGGAGCTCTCCCAGTCTCGTACGGATATAATCTCGGCCTCCGTAAGGACTTTCGTACATCGTGCGTGAACAGAAGAAGTCATTTGGCACCTATTCACTTGATGTAAATAGCACCGTAGGTCACCGGCCAGTCCGCAGCACAAGTGAAGAGTATACTACTTACACGCAGTTTACGGGACATTTTCATGCTTGGGGCATTGTCCGGAGAGCAGCCCGCACCACAGTCCCATGCCTTCTTTCAAAAATGAGAGCGAATGCAGTAGAGGCGATCCAGTGATACGAATGGCGAGACAAAACAGTCAAGTCACTCGCAGTGGTCGAGATAATCAATCATTGCTGCTTGCGCGGAGATTGGTGCGATGGTGGTGCGCGGGGGTGAGCGGTGACCCAGGTGACCGATGAGGCCGTCGGCCCTTCAAGCTTCAAGCTTCAAGCTTCAAGCTTCAAGCTTCAAGCTTCAAGCTACACCGGTCATCGAGCATCGATCATCGATCATCTGAGACCCTGAGACGGCTTGAGGGGCTGCATTATGCACTTTTGACAGTACTGTGGCTCACCACAGGGTACGCCTATAAGTATACAGCAGACAACCGCTAATTACGCGTTGCGCCGAGAATACGGCGCATGATATATTGGCAAGCCCACATAAACCGCGCAAACAACCTATCTTTGTAATCAGCTTATCGATCACCGAACATCTTTCCACTTATCTCCCACACTGGCCTAGAGCTGGGTCGGGATATCTGCGGCCTTCATCAAAAACAGCGAACAACTGCACCACTGTGTGAGTGCTGGTATTTACCCTTGTTGGTATCTAATCCTGATATCTCTCTCATCTATGCTACTCGCCTCCCTCGGTTAATACAATGATTACTGATTTATGGCTTTGAGGCAGGGGCCGCCTTCTTACCTTTTGCCTTTTCACCCCCAACATTTGAACACCCTCTCTCTACACCTCGCTTGACCGCAACAGTCTGATCTTGTGGCAAAAGAGGGATTGGATGCACACAACAACTGCGACTATATAACCCAGCAAAAGAAGAAACGCATCCACATCGAGATTGAATCCACCGCCAGTATGTCCACGCAAATTCTGGAACCCAGCACTGGCTGGGCCGTTGTCATCGCTTTGGGCATCGGCTTCTCCGTGGTCATGCTTGCTATTACCTTCCTTCAGCAACGCTACACTCACAACAACCTCAAGAGCAACGACGAGTTCTTGTCTGCATCCCGCAGCGTCAAACCTGGCCTCATGGCATCTGGCATTGTATCTGCTTGGACATGGGCTGCGACTCTACTTCAGAGCAGTAGTCAGAGTTATCAATATGGCGTTTCGGGAGCCTACTGGTATGTCGCGTTTTCCTACGTCATGTATTTTGTTTGATGTGGGTGGCACATTGGACGCATTGGATGTATACTATACGGCACGAAGCGCCACAAAACGAAACAGCATACCGGAGTCTCATTTGGCGTGTTCGAGTGTATCAACAGTATTGACCACCTCCACTCCTTCTTCTTCTTCTGCCATTATAGGTATGCAGCTGCAGGGACGATTGAAGTATTGTTGTTCAGCATACTGGCCAATCGGTTGAAACGCAACGCCCCTTTCGTTTCGACCTATCTCCAAGTGATTCAGAAACGCTGGGGAGAAGTGCCCCACTTTATTTTTGGCTGTTTCGCCATCGGCACCAACGTGCTAGTAGGCAGCATGCTTGTTCTGGGCGGCTGTGCCACAGTAAATTCGTTGACCGGGATGCCGACAATTGCGGCTCTCTTCATCACTCCACTTAGCGTGGCCGTGTATACGCTCGTGGGGGGTATGCGAAGCACGCTGTTGGCCGATTACTCTCACACGGTCGTTTTGGTTGCTATGATCCTCAGCTTTGCATTTGTTGTGTACTCGACCAACGATAAGATTGGATCACCATACGAAATGGCTCGACTTTTGAGCCGCGCGGCCGAGATCGAGCCTGCGAGCGGCAACGCGGGTGGGTCCTACCTGACCATGCGAAGTTTGAATGGTCTCTACTTTGCCATTGTTACAGCAGTATCTGGTATGGCTACCGTTTATAACGATCAATCCTACTCCCAAAGCCTTGTCCAGTGGACCAGAAGCTTCCAGAGCTTTCATGCTTGGTGGCATTGCCTGGTTTGCCGTGCCAATGACTATGGCTTCGGCTTTGGGATTGGCAGGCAGAGCTTTGGTGCACCAAGACCCAGCAATGCCGATCTTAACTCCAGAAGAAGTGTCGGCTGGACTGCCTGCCGCTGCCGCTGCTGGTGCTCTAATGGGAAAAGCGGGGGCCCGTGCCATTCTAATCCTCCTGTATCTGGCCGTAACTTCGGCTACCTCAGCCCAATTGGTTGGTGTTTCTTCCGTCTTTGCGTACAACATTGTCAAAACCATCAAGCCTGAGGCTTCTCCTCGTCTGATTTTCCTCAGCAGCCACATCATGATCATTGTTTGGGCCTTGTTTCTTGCCATTATCGGACTTATATGGAACCGTGTCGGCGTATCCATGGGCTGGTGCGTCTTCAGGCCTGGGACCTTCCCGCCACTGATGCCTATGTACTAATTTGTTCGGCTAACATTTTGGTCTCAACAGGCTTTACAGCATGACGGGCATCGCGGTGGCACCAGCGGTGGTGCCAATGTCGGCTTGCATCATGTGGAAAAAGGCCAACAAATGGGGATGCACCGGAGGTGCAGTGTTTGGATTGGCGATTGGCATGCTTTCCTGGATGGTGTCTACCTGGTCATACGAAGGCAAGATCAACCTGGAAACGACCAGTGCCGACATTCCCGAAGTGATCGCCAACCTCCTTTCGTTCTTTACGCCAGTCATTTTTGTCGTTGCAACCTCTCTCCTATGGCCGGAAAATTACACGTTTGAGGAGACTCGGGGGTTGAACGCACCCGAGGTCATGGCTGATCATCTTCCCGCCATACAGGGTCACCAGGTGAATGACATTCACGATACTCGTCAGGAGCTCGAATTGGCCAGAGAGGAAGCCACGGCGCTTGGATTGAACAAAACTCCATCCAAGACCCCCGATGTGGATGACAAGGCAATTGTGACGACTGTCAATGACCTGGAGGTGACCACTTATACACGGATCCGCCAGCCAGGGGACGAGTATGTTTTGGCCGCAGGACTCGACCCGGACAAACTCGATCGCGAGGCAGTTTGGAGCACACAAGTCTCCTGTGGTCTCTCCTTTATTCTCCTGGTCTTCATCCCATGCATGGCGTTGACAAAGCGAATCTGGACGGGGACTGGGCTCGCTGCTTGGATTGGCATCATGGTTGCTTGGCTCTTCCTCTGCAGCTTCATCGTGGTCATTCTCCCCATCTGGGAGTCACGAGCAGCGCTCCGCGCCATTGTATCGGGCATCTTCCGTGACGTGAAAAGGAAGTGAAACGTGTAACTCTTATTGAGGGGGCACATTGATCATTTCTTTCCTCTTCTCTCTCACATTATAATGTAAGCTCTATACTTTGTGAGTGTGTTTTGCAGGGCGGGACGATTTCATCAACCTGGTTATCAAGAGTGTTCCTTTACCTGGTATTGTATCGCTACTATTCCTCACCTCCGTGTCAATACATATGGTAATTGCGCGTCCGCTAGGGAGTTGTAGGCATGGATGGAGACCCTTCCCCAAAATATGAGTTCTGAGAGGCATGTGGATGCGTCAAGGGTCAAGGTCCCCTGCGGAAAAAGTAGTACCCATCAGGCGGTTCAACAGCTTCTATGGTCAAACAGGTCAAAGAGCGTGACGTCAGGCGCATGCATCCGCGGTAGCCAACATACCGCCTTTACTGATTGGACCATAATGCACTCACAACTCTGTTACGTTTGGGAACTGGTTTGGAGTTTGCTACTGAGGCTCCGGTGGCCATATTTTGGCATGTATGCCAGTGTTTTCTTAAAGATCGTACTTCACACTTTCCCAAGCTCTTATCGGCGTAGTGAACGATGATTGATGATTGTTGGCGGCTTTTGTATTCCGACAAATTAAGAACCAAAGTACTGAATCTTCGGGAAGCACAGTTAGAGAAAACAAGAATTCGGTGGGGGGGGGGAGGCCGAAAGGGAACGGGCCAGGAGTAGAAAAGAGAGGGAGCTGAAGCGTCGTTTGCCTAATCGAGAGAGAGGAGCTAGGCTATGCGGGCAAAGGCAACAAGACCAAGCAAGCACAAGAAGAAGAAGAAGAAGGGGGAGAGAACCAACTGTACAAGGCGATTGAAAGGGCCGGGAAGAGAGAAAGAAGGAAAAAGGAATATGGGTAGGCGTTGAGACTGAACCGAAAGGTATATGCGCGGATACGAACTGACGCGAACCCGTCACGAAAGGGTTGGATATGTATCATATCTGGCTAAGGATGTCTTGATCACACTGCTGGATTACTCGTCGTGTTGAATGCTTTTTGGACGAGTCCTTTGAAGGCAAGATCCTGTAGTTGGAGAGATTGTACAGGGTCGCGGTTCCAAGACCTGTTGTCGCAGAAGATAGTCTCCATAACGGAGCGGGGTGGCTTTCTTTTCTGACATCCAGATTCCGGATTGTTCAAGACCGCATAGAGGTAATCTACTCCTCCAGACAACAGATACTTTCTCGACATAGGGTACTGTTAGCTATTGTTTTCGACCGCAAGATTGTGGCCAAAGCACAAAACCAAAAAGAGAATCAAACGCACTGGAATTATGTGACGCATGCGATTGTCGTTCACAATATTATGTTCCCCGAATGGGTCTCTCGCAAAAGCTGCCTTCAGTTCGTCGAGGAGAGTATTGGGCTGCACAAGTCCGTTGTCAGGAAGCGCCCTAAGGCGATCATCGCATCCCGAAGCTTGAGGATGGGACGTCGGTTCCAGTTTGACGCTGTGGTCACGGTTAGGAATTTCAGATGTAAATGGATAGGGTCTTCAGCTTCAACTGTGTTTTGCACCACCTGCGACGGGGATGCCCACGTTCGGATCTCCGTTCGTTTTCGAGGCGGGAGAGAATGAGAGGAGTTGGGGGTTGAGGTAGCTGCTTGGCAAGAGATCATTTGTTTCTGGAGGATTGCAGGGTAAGGAGAGGTTCGGGTAACCGTTCGTCGGACGGTGATTCGACGACGATTCGCCAGTTCGATCTCCGGTGGTTTGACGCCCGCAAAAGAATCAATGTCCACATCATGTTTCGCAGTGTCCTTTGGGACTGCGCTAGTCTCTGCCCCTGGAGGTAGACTGCGTAGGTGTGATGCAACTGAGTGATTGGTGATCACCATCTTGGTCTTCCTGCAAGGCTTGTTCCCTAGCTCTGTGTAGGGCCTTCCATAGATGGTCATCTGTTTCAGGTATACATCCGTCTCAATAAACATATTGGCTTCGGCGACCAGAACACTTTCGTACTGCAACATACCATATTCTTCGTCCGGCGATGTTGCATCAGCATCCTCCGCGACGGTCATACCACCATGGGCGGCCGCATTCTCGGGGTGTGAGGGTTCGTGGATAGTTCTGTCGGTACCTTCAGTTTCTTCTTCTACAGGACCCTCAGGAGGACTTTGTCTCCCCTGAAGAGGAGAGGAGGGAATGTGCCCATGTCCAATACGCTTGCGTTCGAGGAAAGCATTGACGACAGTGCCCACCTGAGCGAAGCCATTTGGTAATAAGCACCAAAAACTGTCGAAGTCGTCATAAAAGCGAGTTTTGGCATGTTGAAGGGCTTCCTTAACGAGAGCACTTCCGTGTTTACCACGTAGGAATGACACTCCAGCATAGTTTCTCTTTGTGACCCCGGCTTCGTACGCTCGTCTCAGGTCAATCTCACCCTGGCGACGCAGCTCGGTGAAGTACGCCGTGTCCACGGCGGTTAGGATCCTCTCATACACGCTGATGTTGGTGCCATTGATCTGGTCAAAACGAAGCGGCTCAACCTCTTCTGGGAGCTTGATGCTAAATCCGGCTTTCAATATATGTGCAGTAAAAGACGCAGCTTGCAGCCACTGCCGGTAGGTTTGGAACCTGAACGTGCAACCTTCTTTTGGCGATTGAGGGTCTTCATGACCTGCTTATTCAACTCTGCAACATCGCGGGCATTGAGAGGGTTGTGCGGGGGAAGCAGCTGAATGCTGTTTTCGACACCTCGGTCGGGTGCGTGGAGAAGGGCCATCTGTCTGTTGCTGGCCGGACGTACACTGGCTGCATGCTCTTGCTCAACAACAGGCGGAGTTACTGTGCTTCGATGTGCACAGTCATCACGTTCAGCATGAATGCTTTGATGCGTCATATTAGCGGGGGGTAGTCGTGATGCAGCAGGTTTCATGTGGGCGTGTTCGAGGGAGGCGGGGAGGCCGGCCGAGATTGTTGTGCGGGGGGGAAGGTGTGTAGAGATGCTTTTGCCGCAAGACAAGATCCGATGTATCCTGGAGGGGAGGGAGTGCAGCCGCACTAGAGGTTGCGTGGTGGTGCGGACGTGGCTGTGATGATGCGAGGTAGGCGACGCTGTCTACAGGCACTGTGCTAAATGATTACCCTGAACGCGACTACCAGTACAGTTGCTATGCTGTCCTATTAGCTGTCCATGCTGCGCTCTTCCACATCCCATCAACTTTTGTTCCCCCACAAACCACGAGTGGACATTGGCTTTTGAGGAAAATGAAACATGAAAATGTTGGCGCCCAATTGGCGGCGTTGGATGAACGATGAACGTTGAACGTTCAATTGACACCTTGTGTGGGACCTTGGTTGCTCTCTCCTAACCATCTCGCCCCACCTGGCCTCCCCCTCAAGTCGAGCGAATACGGCGCGGCGCGCCGTGGTGATGCCCCCCGAGTCCATTCAGCTGCGTGACGCGTCGATTACGCCCACGAATCCTGCCACCACCGCCCCCGCCACGCCTCCCGGTCCACGCCGGTGCCGCGATCGCTGCCGCCACCGATGAACTCCCGCCTGAATCAACTTGGCGCCTGGTGCCCTCGTCTTCATTTGTCCACTCCTACCCATCCTGCTCTGGCCCGCCTCGCCGCCGCCTTTTTCATATTTGGCGTCATTAACAATGCTCTCTACGTCGTCATCCTTACTGCTGCCCTCGAGCTCCTTCCGGCGGGCGTGCCAACGGGGGTAGTCGCGTGCGTCAACATTGCTCCTGCCCTCATATCCAAAGCCCTCTTCCCCTATATTCTAACGGGTACCGTCCGGTATGCGCGCCGAATCTGGATCTGCTCCACTATGAGCTTTGTAGGGTTGATGGTACGTTTTGTACATGCCCTTTTTTCTAGGATTGTGGCTGCTGACTTGTCGTCGTTTCTAACCCAGATGATTGCCCTCACACCTTCCCTTGTCGTCCGACTGTGTGGCATTGCTCTGGCCAGTTTCAGCTCCGGTCTAGGTGAACTAACTTTCCTCCAACTGTCTACTCGGTACTCGCATGCTGGCGCCTCGGGGCATGGCGTCGGCTGGTTTGCATCCGGCACTGGCGGGGCCGGCCTGGTAGGTGCAGGCGCGTGGTGGATTGTGCGACCCTTTGGGGTTAAGGGTGGGCTCAGTATTCTATCCCCTATGCCATGGGGAATGATCCTAGCCTATCTTTTCCTTCTCCTTCTCCTGCCACCGTTCAGGCCGAGCAAGAATCCACTTGTATTCGGCTGTGCCTACTACGAGCCGTCTCCGGACATCAAGTGACGACTACAACCTCAATGCTCATGACGATGCTAATGATGCTGATGAGGAGGAGGAGGCGGAAAATGAGTTGCAGGTACTGGACCAGGTCGCTTCGGCCCCCATGGCTCCCGATGCGGGCCCAACAACGTACGAAATCCACTTGGAGGACGAGGCCAAGCAGGTCAAGCTGTCTTTGGACGAGAAGCTGAGGCTACTCAAACCAATGCGCTCCCATATATTTGCCTCTGTTTTTTACGTTTCTCAGTTCGGGCCGGAGGCTCAGGCCTGTGCGAAGGCCTCCCCAAGGCTCTCGTGCACGTTGTACCCTACTGACAGGACGAGGGCAGAGTACTTGGCGGAGTACTTGATTAACCAAGCGGTCAGCCCTGTACTCCTATACCCCTTACCCACCATGCTGAGCACCCACTCTTGTCGCGCATTTACAAGAAACTAGCCGACTACTATGCGTTCTACCAACTGTGCTACCAGACCTTTGTTTTTCTCTCCCGATCGTCCGTGTCGGTATTCAAACTGCCTGCCATCCCGCGCCAGTGGCTATGGGCGCCTGCGGTTTGCCAATGCACGTTGCTCGCCATTCTATCTACCGAAGCGGTCTTTCATTGGTTCCGAACATCCATCGCACCCTCGCTGGCAGTCGTGCTGATCGCGGTCGAAGGCTGGCAGGCGGCTATTCCTAGTTAGTCTTTGTTCTGCTCTGTTCTGTTTTGTTCTTTCGTGGCTGGCGTATGTCTAACGGATGGTGTGCGTGGGGTGGACAGTGTATCGGTCTCTACCACATTGGCATGTCGCCGCCGAGGGTGGATGCGGAGGAGTACGAGGATGCGGCTAGCGCCGAGACGGCGGCGGTGCGGGCGACGCAGGATCACGAGTTTCCGCATCGGTGTGTGTGGGCTTTGGCGACACGCTTGGCATCCTGGTGGCGTCGGTGGTGTCGATGCCGCTGGAGCTGAGCTGTGCTCGGCGCAGGTGGCGCGCGGGTACACCCTCTGCAACAGGTGTAGCATGCCGCGGGCCGAAGGCGAGCAAGACGAGGTGATAAATGATGAATTGATTGTCAATGATTGCCGTGTGTCCTTCTCATCTCCGACTCGTATTCCACAGCCAGAACCCCCACCCGAGGAGAGCAGGCCTGGACTGGGCTTCTTGCCTTGGTGACTGGGCCCGTGGCCGAAGGCGCCGCGTCAAGCGTGGCACGGGGCGCGTGACGCGTGAGCGCTGAGCCTAAGCGCCATGTGCTGCCTTATCTCCGGAAGACCATGTACAGACACTGGCGCCGTGCCGGGCGGCGGCGACGCAATCGATAATCGGCCGAGCGCCGCCCGCAGTCGTCATTTTTTTGTGCCGAGGGATGCGGCGGATGCGAGGCCGGTGTGAGCAGCGTGCGAGCCAGGGGAGCAAAGGGAAACCGTCGCGTGCTCCATCGCCCTGGCCACCACCCACCCCTCGCCCGCTCCAGCCCTCCGTCTATGGCCCCCCTGCCATGTCCTTGAGCCCCAGCCCATCCCCGATGGCGCGCGCCTTGGCAAGACCCCGCGCTCCATGCCCATCACCCACACGCCCAGTCCCCGCCGCAGTCGCCCGACCCCGAGGTGCGCGCGACGGATTACGCCCTCCCCCGCCCCCCCCGCCCTCGCATCAACACCACCAGCACCACCAACGACGACCTCACTCTGCGCTCGTCGTCGCCTTGCCGTCGCACCCTCATCTGCTTTACCAATACCTTTTTTGGCTGCAGAGCGGATGGATTACCATGGCCTCGCTCCAGGCTGCGCTGCTCGGTTTGGCATCTTTAAGGCCATCCCTCCCGCCATTTCCCGTACTCTCTTTCACAACGCACCATTCACGCCAGCAGAGAACACACTGGTCCAGGCCACAGCTGTTGCCGTCGGCGGCATGCCGCTCTCGGCAGGATGGTGGGCATTGTGCCCGCTTTGGGGCAACTGGACCCCGTGCGTGATGGCGTGAGCCCCATTCACTTTTCCCCTCTTCAACTCACCATCTGGTGCATCGGTCTGGCCTATTTTGGCGTCTTTTTCGCCTCGCCGCTCCGAGGACCCATTATTCTAAAAGAAAAACTTCGCTTTCCTTCAGGCACGGCCACAGCGCAGCTGATTGCTGTTCTGCATCGCCGGCCTTTGGTTACCGACCCAGTCTCTGCCGAAACGGCTCAAAATGTGAAATCTCGGTTGGAGGAGGCTTCTGCCACTCGGTCTCAGGCCCCGCGCCTGAAGTTGACACTGCTCGCCCCTCGGGGTATGGGGCGGTGGGAACCACTCCTGCCTGTGACTCAGGCCACTCAAGCCAGAACGCTCTCCTGCTCCACCCCGCGTTCGGAGCTTAAGGAAGAACCGGCTGGGTGGAATGCTTTGTTTGCGAGCTTGTAGCACCGTATTACTCTTGCCTCTTTTTTCCTCCCGTCCTGTACGCCATTCCTGTGTTTGACATGGCTCTCGCTCCGCTCAACCACTTCCAGCCATAGGCCTTGCCCGCAAATGGGGATGGTGGTTTACTCCTTCTTTTCCTATGTCGGCCAGGGCATCATCATGGGTCTTCCTACCACGCTAAGCATGACGGCAGGCGCATTTGTGTGGGTGGGCGTTCCTCTCACCTTTGGCGACCCAGTGCGGCTGGGCCAGGGTGCACCGCTCGATGGGGAAACGGGGCGCGGGCTTGGATTGTGTGGATCTCGTTGGCGATCATGTCGGCGGAATCGTGTTGGGTCTGGTGGCACTTGGTGCGGCGCATGGTGGCAGGACATCAAGGCTTGGTGCTCTAGCAAGGACTGGATACACTCGTCTTCCCCCCCCCGGACGCTTCCTTGTCCCCCCCAAGAAGCACCAGCAACAACACGCATGTGCGTGCCTCGCCTCGCGCATCCGCGTTGGCGGTAGATGAGAGCATGAGCCTGCTAGTCGCCTTGTGCCTCCTTCGTGGATTGCATGGGGCCTGCTTTGGTCCACTGCACTGTGTGTGGTGCTGATCCATTGGGCGTTTGGACCCCGTGGGATCGCATGGTGGGCCACCGTGTTGGCTGTGATTCTGTCTTCGTTTTTGGCCATTTTGGGCGTGCGAGCGTTAGGCGAGACGGACTTGAACCCGACCTCGTCGATTGGCAAGCTGTCCAGGTCCTGTTTGCCTTGATCCAGCCGGGCATGTGGTGGCCAACTTGATTGCTGGCGCGATTGCCGAGGCCGGGGCGATGCAAGCGGGTGACCTGTTGCAAGACCTCAAGACGGGTCACTTGGTGGGTGCCTCGCCGCGCACGCTGTTTGTAGGCCAGATGGTCGGTTCCACATTCGGAGTGGCAGTGAGTGCGGGAGCCTACCTCATGTACTCGTCCACCTACACCATTCCGGGCCCTGAGTTCCCCGCGCCCCAGCGGCCGTTGTGGCTCAACTTGGCCCGCTTGGTCAACCACGGCTCGCTTCCCCCCCATGTGGCCTCGTTCATGGTAGGCAGTGCAGCGCTGTTTGCCGTGACGGGGGCGATGCGGAGCTTGGCGCGGACCAAGCGTGCCCAACTGGCGCGCGAGCGCCCTTCCGACCCTGAAACCGACCAGGCCACCAGCGTACCGGCGTGGGTAACCTGCGCCGACTACTTGCCTTCGGGTATTGCCTTCTCCGTAGGAATCCTCAACACGCCCAACTTTAGTCTGGCCCGCCTGATTGGCGGTGCCATCTCGTCCTATGCCTTGGCGCGACGGCGGCGCCGTCATGCTGCGTCGGCGCCACGTCGAAGCTCGATGAAGCCTTGCCGGGCTTCACCATCACCGTCGTCGCTTCGGGCTTTGTGTTGGGCGAAGGCGCAGCGAGCATTGCCAACCTGCTCATGAAGCAGGCCGCTTGGGCCCGCTGAGTTGTTGGGGCTGTTGGGCGGGTGTGCGGGCGGGTGCTAACATCGTTTATCATTATGCATCACGTACCTACGCGTTCCGGACCGGACCCAAGGTCAAAACCTGCCCCTGGCCTTGCCCTGAGTTTGCATCTTATTGCCATTTGGTACTGCGTTTCAATTAATGCACGTCTCCTTGAGAGCCAATGGGCATGGGCGTAGAGGTAGCGTGGGAAGGGGCGGAGGAGGGGGGGAAGTGGGGGGGATTAGGATATCGGCGCGGGGGAAAGCGCATGCAACGACGGAACCCCGTAATAGGGGGGGGGAGGGCATGGTGGGACGGAAAGGGGATGTGAGAGTGTGAGTGGGGTTCTACAGTTCAGCCCAGATGCCCGTTGGTGTGGCTTCGCCCAGCAAGAGCGCCAGCGCTGCCTCGGCCAGCAGAGTCATGGACGCAATGGAGAAGCCGCGGTACAGCGAGTAGATGCCAGAGGTGGGAATGAGCGCGTGCGGGGGGGGCAAGACCCAGGTGGCGTCGACGTTTCTTCCTGCACGATTCGTACCAACGCATCCATCACGCCCCGGTACGCAAGCGGACGCGTCTCGACACACGTCCGCAACCCCTGGATCCGAATCAGGTAGCCCGTCCCGGGCCCGAGCAGTGGTACGGGTTGAATGGTGGGAAGGGCGGGCTTGGGAAGAGCGTGCGAAGCGTGGTGACGAGCTCGTAATGCTTCGCTCTCTGCCGAGCTAGGCTCTGCGCATGGTGATCCCGATCGAACCGAGGCTGCACCTGCATCCGCCGACGAACCGTCTCAATGGGCAGGGTGACCAGAGCGCCGAGATCTGGCAAACGAGCGAGAGCAGAACGCGGGCCGAGGTGGCTGGTTGTGCCCGGTCATACGGAAACATCTTATCGACCAAGAGAGGGGTAGCAAATAACAATCCCGGCCGCCACGTACAATCCAGTACCGCAGGCCAAAAAATGTGCGGTGCAAACCAAAGTTGTGCCCATCCACCTTCTTCCTCTGCCATCATCCGTAGCCCGGGCAACGTCCCCCACCCAGCTGGTACTTGCGTTGTCCAGACAAAGTTGATTGCGCTACCATCCTAGTCCGCGTGTCGAGCGGGACCAGGGCCATGCGCACCACAGAATACGACAGGACCGCTGCGCCCCACACTTGCCATGGACGAGGGGCGAGGGCTAAAGCTGCGCCTGCCACGGCTGATCCGCCACCACCCGGACGGCCAAGGCAAGCCCAGCTCCTCCGCGCGTAGTCCCGTCATCCTTGCCAATAGGCGATGCAGAGACGGGACCAGAATACGCTCCAACGCTTCCATAACAAATGTCGTGCTGGTCCCTTTGAACAGCGCCCTCCACCCTTCTGGACCACGCAGCAGCGCGCGCGTCATATCCCTAGCCCACCAGAGTAGAGTATGGGTAGGGTGGAGGACTTGGGTCCTGCATTGCTCGAGGGGGGAACGTGCGCGCGCACAGTATCTTTGTGCGACGAGGGGGGCATTGGCAGGCTCCGGTGAGGGGGTTGCATCTCGGCGCGGAGAAGGGGTGGGGTTCCTTAGCCTCCTCCTGGACTTGGGTCTCGGCCTGGGTCTGGACCTGATGATAAGTAGGATCAGTGACCTAGCATGCATGATAGCTAGTAGGCAAGATGCAGGGGCAAGGTAAAACGTAAACGTAAAACGTACCTGAACTGGAGGAAGGGGGGGAGAGAAGGGAGGATGCATCCGACCCTCGGGAGAGTGGTTACGGAGGGAAGCACTGGACGATCGGTCCTCTTCTTCTTGAGCGGGGGTAGTATCGGAAGCCCAGTCGGCCTCTGCTTCGGGCCAGAGCTCAGGAGAAGGCGTGGGCGGTCGCGCAAGCGGCGTAAATTCAGTGCGTGAATCTTCGTTCGGAGTGTCAGCCCAGACCGATTCCAACAGGGCACCTGCATCACTCGTGTCCGGATCGGCATCGGGGTCAGTGAGCCTATGCGTGGACTTGGGATGGCGCTGGGGCGTGGGGTAGGGAGGAGGCGCTTTCTGAGCGTTGGCCATGGTCTCCGAAGCAGAGGTAAGCCCGGACTGGCCATGGGGTAAGAGGTGGGTACCGTCCGTAGCAGCAGGAATTAGAGTTGGTGGGGCGAGGCCAAAGAAGTGGGAGGGGGCTGGTGCAGAGGGAGAGAGGGAGATGGACAATGAAACGCAGACGGAGACGGAGATGGAGATGGAGGTTGGGATGGGGGTGCAGACGGGGATGAAGAAGGAGCCTGAGATGGAGATTGGATTGGGGGCGCTGACGAGGACGAGCGAAGAGGTGGGGGGGAGGAGGGGAGGAGCAAGCGGTAGCTCGTGCCCTCTGCCATGGTTTCGTTGCTGTCGATGGCGAGCTGGGCAAGCCGGGTAGATGGGTCGTGCCGAGGAGCCCATTGGAGCTGGAGCAGGATGCGGGCCACCTCGAACGGCTGCCCCACGGCAGTGGCAGCGTACTCGAACGCCAGCACGCGCGGGATGTGCGTCGCAGCCTGCGCTGCCCCGTGGGCCAGGACGGCAGGCCAGCCGGGTGCTCAGGCATGGCGAAGTGGAGGTGGATGGAGAGGAGAGGAGAGAGAAGAGGAGGGCAGAGGAGAGGGGATAGGAGGAGAGCGGAGGCCGTCCAGCCACTAGTAGCCCCGTCGGTCTGAATCCGCTTTGAAAGATGAAATTGGGGACCAGGGCCCAACGGTTGTGTGCGCCTGGCGCCTACTAAGTCCTAACTGCGCGGCCGTACCCCTGGGTCACTGGCGCCGTCATAACCGGTAACCGGGCAGTTACGAGTTACGAGTTACGAGCAACTAGCAACTAGTAACTGGTACCGAGCAATTAGCCAGTAGCAACTAGTATCCACTGCCGCATGCGCCCCCCTCTACTAGCAATGGGATGTGTAGGTGCTGCATCGCAACCCGCTACCGCCACGAGGCACGGCCCTCGCCTGGCTTGATGCAAGCCAAACTGACCTTGTGCTGGGGAGAGGAGAGATGCGAGGAAGAGAGAAGGCATAACAAAGGTGGCACAAGCATGTCTGCAAACGAAACGGGCGACATAAGTTGGAGTACGGGATGGAAAACATGCAACGTACCGCCATCCGTCCGCAAGAGGTGTGGTCGGTGGACCTATTGGAGGAGGTATCAATCCACAGCCACGAGGCAAGGAGGGATGCTCAGAAAGCACAGTGAGAAAGGCAGGGGGGGGGGGGGGAGGAAGCTCTTTTCTTGGGGTATAAAGTTGCTGGGAAGAGGGCGTCTACAAAAGACAAGAAAGAAGAAAACCTTGGGCCAGAGGGAAAGAGGGGGGCGGGAACGTATTAAAACAGGAAGCATTTGGTCTTGGGGTCGGACTTGAATGGATTCCTCCTTCCCTTTGTGCATGCTTGACAATCTCACCCCGTTGTTCGCGGATCAAGCGGACAACGTTGAGATACGCCTTTTCCACATTCACACGTCTTGGCTGACGTTTCGACAAACTGGCACCCAAGTCGGGTCGCCAGCGCTTCGCCTTCTTCCGGCGCCACTTCCCGCTCGTCGGCCTTGTCGCACTTGTTCCCCACGAGGATGGTGGGCACATTAGGATCATCTTTCACGCGCGTAATCTGGTTCTTGAACCGCTCGATGCGCTCAACGTCGGCCGACTCACAATCGAGTACACCAACAGAAACCCCTCGCCTTCGCGCACCATTGGTCCCGCAGCGCCGTGTACTCCTCCTGCCCAGCCGTGTCGAGCACCTCGAGCATACACGGCTGGTCGTCAATGACAGTTTGTTTGCGATACGAGTCCTCGATGGTCGGGTCATACGTCTCGACAAAATGGTTGAGGCACAGCTACTCCACCCGGCCAAGCACGAAGCGAGCGGTACATATGAACAAACCAAAACCAAGGACAGCGGTTAGCGGTGGCCGTTTGGCCATGGTGCCGTGGGGGTAAAAAAACGTCGCAGCCAGGTTAAAGAAAAAAAGTCATTAGGGAACCGAACTGTACACACCTGGATCGTCAGCGCGGTCTTGCCTACGCCGCCATCGCCCAGGACAACCAGTTTGTAGATCATCATCTTGCCTGACATGGTGGGCGAGGACGGCGGGGGGGAGGAGGAGACGGGGTGGAGGAGAGGAAGCAAGGAGGTCGCCAAGGGGGGGGCGGGGAGGGGCGATGCGCTTGTACGGATGGGTGCGTCGGACGTTGGCTGTCCAAGGCGCGCTTTCCTGGTCGGGCACAGAAAGCCGCATGCAGCCGCACGCAGCAGCACGCAGCGGCTGTGACCGTGTGGCGCCAGCAGCCCGCACGGCGCCAGTGGCCCTCTCGCCCGCAGGAATTAAACACCCCAAAGGGCGGCGCGCGTTGCCAGGCGTGGGAACACTCCGTCGGTGCCCCCTTGTCACCCCCGTTCTGTGACATGTGACCTGGCACTGCCAGCGACTAGCAACTAGCGACCAAGTACTAACGTCCGTCGATAGTCACTGGTTGCGCTGACCATCGACCAAGCGAATACGTGACGCGTGACGCGCCCAGAAGAACCCTCCCAGACCCCACCACATCCCCGATCCCACCCCGTCCCAAGCCCCGAGAGGGACTCGGCGTCTGAGTCCTGCTGACTCGGTTTGCCGCGGCGGAAACGCAGGGAAAAGCCCGGGGGAAGGGGGAGAGGGAGCGAGGCAATGTCAACATGTCAACTAAGTACTGAGTACTGGTACTGACCAGGGAAGCAAGCACACCTCTACCACATCCTTCCACTCTTCCTCTTTCTCTTCTGGGGCATATCTCGTTCTACTCAGCCGCGCTGGTCGCATTGTCCGTACTGTGCACAGTGACTAGTGTCTCGTTCGCTTGACCCTAAAAGTTCTTTTGCGCGGCGGTTTCGCTTGTGGGGCCTTGCTGACCATGCCCCTTTTTTTCATCTCGCGGACCCGATAACCGATAGCCACAGGAACCACAGAGACGACTGAGGGTAGAGTGACCAGCACTCGATCCCCTGGCATGATGTTCAGAGCATCCTTCCAGCCGCTGGCCAGCGCGCCTGGCTTCCGCCGAATGTGGGCCCTTGGCATATGTGTGCGCCTATGGGATGGAACGCACGAGATTGGAGATTGTGCTATGGCTAAAATGGCCTACCCTCATATATCGCGTATGTTCTCTCCCCTTTGGTCTCGCCCCACTACCTTCCACATGGCACTGGCCATCCTGGTTAACACGTTTGGTCTGACTTACGGGACGGGACCTGGACTGGGGACCGCGGTGGCCACAAGGTACAGTGATTAATGATGATGATTGTTATCCACCTCAGCTGGAGACGTCGGTGGGGTTGAGCATGGCGGACATAAGATACTACTACTAGTATAGGTTGTCGGATGATCGATGACCTCGATTCGATGACCGCGGGACCCGCCCATTGTTGATTTTCGGTTTCTCTGCTAGGGCTTCGCGCTTACTATTCTGGCGGATCCCATGTGTGAGGGCGAAAAAACGCTCGAGGTGGTGGAGATATATACGGGCTTGGAGATCTTGGGCCCTGGCTCTCCCTTGGTGTGCTCAGCCGCTCAGTGTCCGAGCTCGATAATGGCCCTCTGCATCATGATGGTCGGGAGGAATCTCAAGCTTCAAGTACCCCAGGATATATAACACCGAGCCACGTAACGGCGTAAGCCGATCTAACCACCGCGGTCCCAGCGCTCGGGACGGGCACCGCGTGCCGCGTCCGCGTGACCGCAGGGACGTCACGTGACGTCATCGCGCTTTCACCCGGGCGCTTGCACCTTCCATTGAGCATCTCGCATCTGCTACCTTTCTCACCTAGCCCGGAGGTTGGGCCTGCAGCGGACGCGGAATGGGCCGGGGGCGGAACGCAAAGCGACTCAGCCCCCGGGATGGCGGCGACTCTGAGGATCTGCGCATCCGCGGGCCCTGAGCGCCTGAGCGCGCAGCAGGCCCCAGCACAATCCGATGCAGACGGGACAGAACGGGGCGGATGGGGCGGACTTTGCGGACGGGGAGGGGGGGGGGTGTGTGTGGTCGGGCCGGAATGGGGGGGCTGTGTGGGAGCGGAGCGCTTGCTGACATGCGCCACGTGACAGCCACGTGACAGCTTCGGTGCTGGCTAGTGGGCTGAGCCTCAGTCCCTCAGTGCTCCGGCTGAGCTTGAGCTTTTTGATGACGAATGGTAATGACGCGGACGAGGCGACGATGGGCGCTGGGGGATGCGTGCGAGAGCCAGAAGGATTGCATGTTCACATGTTCACCAAGGCCTCGGACAGGACGCGGGCCAGGGCCAGCGGGTTATTAATGCGACGGAAGAGAAGCGAAGATGGGTGAGATGGATGATGGATGATGGCAGACGGAGGGGATCGAGATGACGTCGACGCTGCGACGACGACTGGCGCAGTGCGTCTGTGTCGCTGTCCGGGGTGCGCGGTCCGTGCGCAGCGCAGCGTGCGGGCGGGGCGGGCCACACAGACGCAGCAGCGCGCGCAGGGCAATGTGCAGTCCATCTGCAATGTTCAACCTTCCCTCCTTCGGGCGCCAGGCGGCGTGCGTCACCAGTCAACCTTCCGCCCGAAGCGTGACGCGTGCCGGTCTTATTGCCAGTTCCGGGTCGCCCCAGCAAACGTCCTCAAGAAGAAGCCAGCCCGCCCGCGCCGGCTGGTTGTGCCTCCACCTCTGTTGCCTGCCCCCCATGCTGCGTTCGCCCCTGGCCGCTGCTGCGCGGGCCCCGCTTTGGCTCGTCTGTCGGCGCCCGCTTCGGCTCTTCTGCCGGCGTCCGCGCGGTTGTGCCGCCCGCCAGTCTGCGTGCGGCGTTCGCCCACCGCCCGTCGCCCGCTGCGCTGCGCCTCGCCCCCCCCGCCTACACCGCGCTCTCGGCCCAGCTGCCCCTGCTGCACCGTGCCCCCCTTGTCCAGCCCCGCGCCGCGCTCGCCCTCCACACCTCGGCGCGTACCCCGCTACCCGACAAGCCCAAGGACGACAAGCCCGAGGAGAAGAAGGGCCCGCTGATGAAGCGCGCCTGGAAGGGCATCAAGGAAGAGGCCGCCCACTACTGGCACGGCACCAAGCTCCTGGGCAAGGAGATCAGTATCAGTGCCCGTCTGCTTCGGCGTCTTGTCCTAGGCTATGCCCTGACCCGTCGTGAGCAGCGTCAATTGAGACGTACCTTTGCCGACTTGTTGCGTCTGATCCCCTTTGTGCCATTTGTGATTGTGCCGTTTGCCGAGTTGCTCTTGCCGGTGGCGATCAAGGTGTTCCCCAACATGCTCCCGTCTACCTTCGAATCTAAGTTTGCCGTGGAGGAGAAGCGCCGGCGGCTGATCAAGGTCCGCTTGGAGATGGCCAAGTTCCTTCAAGAGTCGCTCAAAGACGGCGGCCTGACGCCGCAGCATGGCGACACGCAAAAGGCCCAGGAAGCCTTTACCGAATTTTTCCGCAAGGTGCGCTCGACGGGCGAACAGCCTTCGCGGGAAGACGTGATTAATGTGGCGAAACTGTTTGACGATGATATGACACTGGACAACCTGTCGCGTCCACAGCTGGGAGTGTGTCGCTACATGCAGATCCACGCGTTTGGTACCGACAATTACCTTCGCTACCAAATCCGTAACAAACTCACCAAGATCCGCCACGACGATATGGTGCTTGCGTCGGAAGGCACGGACAACTTGTCGGATGAGGAGTTGCGCAAGGCCGTACTGGACCGTGGTGGCTTGGCTACGGTCCACCTGGGTCGCGACGCAATGAAGCGCGAGTTGGACCAGTGGATCAACCTCCACCTCCACGAGCGCATCAGTGGTACCCTCTTGATTCTCAGCAAGGCATTCAACTTGATGCATGCGGCTGCCCACCCGAATGCTGGGGCGGTGGATGCAGCATCGCAAGAGGAAGGCATGACGCCGTACATCAAGTCGCTCGAGCTTACCCTCGCTTCGCTCCCTGACAACTTGCTCAACGAGGCCGAGTTGAACGTCAACAAGAACACGGCGACCAACAAGGAACGTCTCGAGGTGCTGGAGGAGCAGGAGGACTTGATTGAAGACGAGGCGGAGCAAGAGCAGGAGGAGGAGGAAGCACGTGCTGCCGAGAAGGCCAAGAAGGAGGCAGCAGAGAAGGCTAAGAAGGAAAGCGGCGGAACAAGCTAAAGGCGCAGCATCAGTATCAGCAGATGCGGCTAGTGGCGCTCCCTCTGCCGCAGCGCCTGTGTCTGCTACGCAGCCTTCCTCGACGGCGCCAGTAGCGTCATCGGATGCACCGGCTGCTCCCGGTGCCCCCGCGACGGAAGAAGCGCGTCGGAACCGTCGGCGTCAGAAGGGGAGACGGAGCCGGAAGAACCACATATGACCAAGGAACAGCTCCTCGAGTTGGGCGAAGCTTTGAGCTTGCTTTCGGCCAAGAGCTCCGTCCTGCGGGAGCGGGAGGAACTGAACCGGCTTGTGCGTGAAAGCGAGGGCCTGATGCACCCCGAACAGAGTGGGGAAGACGACGCGCAGGCAGTCGGCCGCGTCGCCGCCGCTTCATCCAACAGTGCATCGCCGGAATCGAGTGTGCTGGCGGCGGCAACCGAGGAGGCAGCCGAGGGTGCGGCGGGCAAGACGGGCCAGACCGGCACGACGGATGCGGCGGCTACCCCCGCGGCGGTGGAGCCGGAGAAGAAGGCGTCGGTGGCGGCGCGCAGTCTGGCCAAGCGGGTCAACAAGATGATGAGCCAGATTGATGCGCAGCTCGAGGCGTATGACCGGGACGTGGGGTCGCGGATGCACATTATTGAGGCGTCGCCGACGGGCAAGATTTCGTTGGCTGACCTGTCGCAGGCGTTGCGGCTGATCAAGCATGCGCCGTCGGAGGATGTGATTGAGGCCATTGTGGACAAGCTAGACATTGACCACGATGGTGGCTGCCGCTGACGGACGTGCTGGAGCTGGCCAAGCGGAGACGGGGCTGGGGATCATGCGGGACGAGCCGTCGGACATTGCGCGGCAGGGCCAGAAGATCAAGGACCTGGACGAGAAGCGGCTGCGGAAGGAGGACATTGTGGCCGACTAGCCGGCGCGGGCGGCGGCATGTACACCACTTTGGTTTGCTACGTATAATAAGCATGGCATTGGACTGGCGGTGGCAACGGATAGCGGTGAGATGGAGATGGAGGTGTGGACAGATTGCGGCAGGCTGGGCTGATGCGCTGTGCGGCTGGCGTGCTGCCGGCGGATGGGCTGCGATAGGACCGATGAAAACTCACTGGTCGCCGACCAGCGCCAGTGACAGGCACGGCGGTGGGTGACGGATCAGCGGCCAGGCGCCGAGTGGGAGACACAGGCGCCGTGCCGGGTGGCCGGTGTATCAGCCAGGCGGGCTGGCTGGCTGGCCTGGCCTGGGCGGCGTGTCTAGCTAGGCACGCAGCACGCCCATCGCAGCGTCTTCCGGCCGTCCGCATCCACCGCATCTCTCGCCGTCTCCACCTCCATCTCCATCTCCACCACCACCACCACCACCACCACCACCACGCCGCTGCTGCCCCCCGTGCGTCCCCGCCTGGGCCCGGTGCACGGTGCCCACCCGTGCTCCCCGCGCTCCTGAGCGCACGTGCTCGCCATGCACTCGGCCCACCCCACGCGCACCACCACCGCCGCCGCGTCCGCGGCCCCAGCTGCTCGCGTTCCGCCAAACGCTGCGGACGCCCTGCCGCCCTCCGGGTCGCTCGAAGAGCTTGACCGCCATCTGGCCCGTTTGCTCGCACCCGGCCCTGCCTCCCCCCTGGCGCCCCACCCGCCGCGCAAATCTACCCGCGCCCCGTACGCCATCTCCCGCTCGCCCCGCTCGGCCATACGTCTCGCACCATCGCCTACTCTGCCGCACCTCGTCCCCGCATGCCTAACGCGGCCGTGGCCCGTGCGCGCGTCGCCATCCAGTCCCCCGCCCGCGACCGTCCCGCCGACATGTGGAGTGTGCCCAGGCGCAAGAGGCCGAGCTCCAAGCACTTCTCGCCCGTCAGAATGCTCCGCAGGCCAGGTCGAGGCGGCACGCACGCTACTCCGTCGTAACCTCAAACGCCTCCTCCTGGCTCCCGAGCGCACCGTGTCGGGTGCCTCGGCGCGCGGACCGTCTCGCACCCGGTCCGGAAGCACCACCCGGACGACCGTCGCCGTGCAAGGGGGGACGACCCATCCCCTCGCGCGCTCCCACCGCTCGCCTTGCCGCGGCCGACCATCTGTGGAGCGAGACGACCTATGCATTTTACACCCGTCTTCGCGATGCTGCTCGGACCCGTCCGGCGGCCAGCGCGCATCTGCGCCAGTTTTTGCTGGATGAATGGGCCTTTTGGCTCGGCCTCGTGGCTGAAACAATCGATGGGTTTAGCCTTCCCATGTACGTTTCTGCTGCTGCCGCGCCGAAGCGGCTGGTACACAGATTGCGGTGGCGGGCACGGACCCAACGCCGCCCCGGTGTGAATGCGCCACCACCCGGCAGAGGAAGAAGAGCAAGGCACGTTGCATGCTGCCCATGTTGCCCATGGTCTCCTCCTGCTGCGTTCCCAGGGACTTTTGGCACCCGCCAAACCGCATCCACTCGGGCAGCGCGTGCTTCTCGTCCCCGCCCAACCCATCCGTAGCATCTTGGCGCGCATGTTGATCAGCACGGGAGATCTGGCTCGGTACGCGGCAAGTCAGGGGGTAACCTTACCGTTATCGTACGCTCCAGAAACCAAGTCACCGCCCCCACCGCCTCCGCCCGTTATGCCTTCCCCACCCCAATTTTCCGACCCATTATACCCCGACCCACTGGAGTCCCCTTTGCCGATCCTTCCTTCCCGCACCCCACCTTCTCTCCGCCCAGGATCGCCCTCCCGCTGCCTACAGCGCCTGAGCCAATGGCCGTTCCCCCACCCACCGAATTGGCAGGCACGCTCTACCGCGCCGCCCATCTCCTCCATCCTTCCTGGTCGCCTGGAGTCAACTCGGCGCACTGGCTGCCCAAGGCGCCATGCCTGACAAACGCGGTCGTCTCGCAGTTATCGGGCTCCTCTTCGGCCTCGCCTTTCTCGTCGGGTCTACCTTCGTCTTCGTCTTCGTCTTCCTCTGGCCCCTTGGCCGCCGTGGCTGCTTTTACCGCGCCCAGCTCGCCCTTCGCCCGGAACCGCTGGCAATCAAGTTTGCTGAAAACAACAGTGGGCACTCCTCCGTCGGTACCTCCCCCTCGTCGGGAGCGCAGCGGGGCCAATCCCGCTACCACCAGGGGACCACCCAGCCCGGGTTCCGTCGAGGCACAGTGGCGGACAGAGGTACTGGGTCTTCACGCCATCTTTACCCTGCTCCTACAGGCGCTCGACCCGGCTGTTGAACCGCTTGAACGGCCTAAGACCCAACGCCCGTCTCCTTCGGGGTACGTCTACGTCTTGCTCCTCTCTTTCCCTTGTTACTGCCTAACTACCCAGAACGGAATTGTTGACCATTTTTTGTTCGCAGCGCCAGTAGCAGTCGTCCTCTGGCCCCTGCCGACGTAGCAGAGTTGTTACAAGCCTTGGTCGGCAGAGCGTACGCGTGACTGACGGTCTGACGAATTTCGCACGACCAGAAAGGGATTTGATGGAGCGGCTTCAAGCTCAGTTTGATGCGTTGTTGCTCCAGGCCGGCGCAGAGGGTAGTCTCGCGTCTCACCTCCCCGCCACAGCCGATTTGCTTGACACGCTCGTCTCGGGCATCTCGGCTGTTTGGATGGCGCGGCGCACCCGGCAGCGTCTGACCCGCCCAGACCAACATGGGGAAGAAGAGAGAGGAGTCGGTCCGTCAATTGCGGCAGGTGGAGGAACTGCTTCTGTCCCACGTTCTCACACTCTTGGCCAATGTCTTAGAGGCCGCCTGTGGTGCCGAAGAGCACTTGCCTCGGCTTCTGCCTGTCATCTGGGTGGGGACTCGGTGGGCTCGTGCCCAACATGTACCTTCTCCGCTGCGATGCCCATGCGCGCGGCACGCTCCGCCGAGCTCAGCACCTTTCCGACACACCAACTGAGCCCGGTCGACTGCCGCCCCACCGTCTTCATCATCATCGTCACGGTCATGGCCCGGTGAGTGTGGCAGAACCGTTTTCTTGCTGGCGCACGCTTCGGGCGGGCTTGGCTCAAGTAGCAGGACGCTTGGCGTGCCACGCTCCACCGTTGGCTGTTCCTGAAGACTGGGCTATGTTGGCTTTTGTGCCCCTCCAAGTTCGTCGGTCAAGTGTGACGATGCCTTCTCTCCCCTCTCGGGCTGTGAGGGATACGAGTTGGGGCCAGGCTTGGAAAGAGGCTCGGTCGTCACCCCCGACCTTATCTCTGCTTCCCCCCTCGGTTCTGCCCGAGCGCGGTCGATCGTATTGGACGTGCTGTCCATTGCTCATGAGCCTGGTGCGCTACTTCGTCCGGGGATGGGTTGGTCGTGTACGACCCACAGGCTGCGGCTCAAGCCCGCGCCGAACGGAGGCGAGATCGTCGCAGCACAGAACAGAGGGAAGAAGAAGCATCCTCTGACGGAGAGCACATACTTGACCTTGCCATGCGCGCTGCCATGAACTCCTTACCACCTGACGAAGAGGCTGCTTCAAGGGAGACGAGAGACCCGAGTCCTTGGCCTTCCCCCTGGGACCGACCTCCTTCGGAACGACCTCTTTCGGAACGACCTCTTTCGGAACGACCTCTTTCGGAACGACCTCTTTCGGAACGACCGCTTTCGGACCGACCTCTTTCGGACCGAGCTCCTTCGGACCGACCTCCCTCCACCCCCATTGCCCCACCCGGCCCATCAAGGGGCTCCTCCGCCGCATCCGTCCGGTCCTCCGATACCTTGGCTGCTGCAGGCTTGTTCCCCTACCGCTCCTACACACCTTCCTATGCCTCACCCACCTATCGCAGCCCGCTCTTCGGTTCGCCCACCTTGCCCCCGGGCCGGGTGGATACACCAGAAGACCGATCGCCACGCACCATGCCGACCTGGGGGCACTGGCGGAGCCCTAGTGCCGACCCTCAGCCTCAACCGCCTCACCCGTCTCAGCTGTCTCAAGCGTCTCAACCAACCCAACCAACTCAAATGTCGTTGCGGGGGCGATGGTGGCCCGGATCCGGCCCTTCGTCCCCGAACGAGTGGGGGGTGCCTCTCGCTCGTACCTCCTCCGCACCCAAAGAAGGCGACCGACCACCACGGACGAAGACTTGTTGCGGCACGTGTTTGATCGGGAAGAATGGTGGCCGAAACCGACTGGGTCGGCGGCACCTACCGTACGCCCTAATAGTATCCAACCCAGACCAACCTGGGACCGACATACGTTTTCCTCGGCCTTACCGCCGCTGCCTCGATCGAGCTTGAACCCACCCGGCGCACGCACCTCACTGGTTTCGGTTTCGTCTGCGTCCGCATCGGTATCTGCTTCGGCATCGGCGTCTACGTCTACGTCTGTGTGTACGTCGACACCAACCTCGACGTCGACGTCTACATCCACGTCCACCTCCGAGTCGTACGACACGTACACCCACCCATTTGGACCGGTCGCCTTAGCGCCTCCTCCTTTGGTGCCTGACCCATTCGCCCTGCCGCACCTTACCTCCGCACGGCACACCACACCTTCCTCCCTCTTTCCCTCTCTTCCCTTTCCTCCCTTTCCTCTCTGTCGCGAGCGCCCTTGGCCCGCAGCCCCCCGCCGCACCGGGATCACCGATCCCGATCGAACAGGGTTCACCCTGCCCCGCCCACAGCCCGCTCCACAACCTCTCCCTCTCCCTCCTTTGCTCCTCCACCTCCTCTGGCGGCACCTCCTCCACCTACCTCCACCTCCACCTGCCCTGGTCGTCCCCATCGACCCTGCCCACCCGCCCTTCGCGCCTCCCACCCCCCCCTCTTACCCTCCCATCCTCCCCGACCGCCCACAAGGTCCGCCTCGCTGGTCCTCCCTCCCCCGCCTCGCCCTCTTCCTCCTCCCCGTCCCGCGTCCGCCTCCGCCCCCGGCCCACGGCCTGGTTCAGGCTCAGGCTCAGGTTCAGGTGCAGGTTCGAGGTCGAGGTCGGGTTCGGGGTCGGACTCGGGTTCCCATTCTCACTTTGCTCCGTTTGCCCCGCTCGACCTTGCGCCCGACCCAAACCCGGCGGGCCAGGTGGTTCCGAGGTGCGGCCCGAGGTGGGGTCCGAGGGGGTACCCGAGATCGCACCCGTGGTGCCCGATATGGTACCCGATATGGCGCCCGATATGGCGCCCGAAGTTGCACCCGACCTAGTGCCCAACTCGGTACCCGGCTCGGTACCCGATTTGATGGCTATGATGGCTGCGATGCCTCAGACGGTGGCTCAGCAGGCATGGCACAACGACGCCTACGACGCCTACCCGGCTTCGACACGTAGCTTGGTGGATCCCAGGAGAATGTGGGCGTTCCCCTTCGCCCTCGGTCCCCCGTCGCGGCTGGGGCGTCGGTAGACTCGGGGTCGGGTGTGTCGCGCGCGTCGGGGTCGAGGGGAGCAGCGGGGGTGGGTCGGTTGTCCGCTTGGCCTGGGCAAGCTGCGCCGTCTGGGCAGTCTAGCCACTCTGGGCAAGTGGGGCAAGTGGGGCAAGTTGGTCAATTTGGACAACCTGGGCAACCGGGTCAACCTGGACATCTGCATCATCCCACCCAAGTTCGCCCTACTGCTCTCTCGTTCGCCCTCTGGTCGCTTCCTGTGCCACGTGAGGTTGCGCATGAGGTTGCGCGTGAGGGTGAGCGGCCACAGAACCTGGTCCTCCCCAGTCTCCCTCCCGGGTTTCAACCTCCCGGTCTTCCCTTTGCCGGTTCTGGTACTCAACTTTCCGGTTCTCAACTTTCGGGTCTCAACTTTCCGGATCTCAACTTTCCGGATCTCAACTTTCCGGGTCTCAACTTTCCGGTTCTCAACTTTCCGGTTCTCAGCCTCCTCGTTCTAACCTTCTGGTTCTCAGCCTCTCAGCTGCAGCGTTACCGTTTCGATCCGGTCTTGGGCCCAGTGCCGATGGACTCTGGGAACTAGGCGGTGGTGAGAAAGACCATGGTGCCACCGGGGTTGCAGTTGCACATCCTTCGGGGTCTAGATCTTGTTGAGGTGAGGTTGCAGTAACTCATCAATTACGCCACGCTCCCTCTGTCTTGCTCTTTTTTGGGAGGGTACAACGAGGTAGATGGCCATAGGATATGCAAATGGTATCAATACAAGTAGACTAGGGATGCGAGGGAGGAGGAGGAGGAGGAGGGGAGGGGAGGGGGAAGGGCAAGGGCAAGGGGAGGGGGGGGTAGCGTTGGGAGGTGCGAAAGGGTGGATACTGGCTGGCACGGGGCCTAAGGAGCCGAGTGCCGTTCGGCCCAGTCCGACGCGTTGGATGTTGCGGATGCGACGGATGCCCGCGAGGCACACTGCGCCTGCCACGACACTCGCTGCAGCACAGACGGCCAAGAAACTGTGCACCTCTTCCTCCAAGCCGGAGGTTAAGTTCATCCCAAACAAGGCTGCAATCAACGTTGCGGCCGATGCGCCCATAGTCAACATGGACGTGCGCAACTCCATCGCCAACAGTTGGTTCCGATTCGCATCCAGCAACAGTTCCACAATCTCTTGCGAACTGTCAATCGTATCTTGCATTTGGTCCGTGTGGGAAATCACCTCTTCCAACTGCTTGTCCACCGACTCCAACATCAACTCCAGCGCATCGTACTGCCACGCCAAACTCTCCGGCGTACGCGGCTGGCCTTGCGCCGCATCGCTCAGATGCATCAAAGCCATATCCTCATCACTCTCCAGCACCTCCACCACCGCCCCTTTCACCCCACGCGCGCGCGATAACAAGTCCCCCACTTTGCGTCGGCACGCCAGTAGCGTACGTAACTTGTCCCGATCGATTTGTTGGTCAAGCAAGATGAGCAGCTCGAGAACCAACTGTCGTACCCCCTCCAGCTCGATCTGCAACGCTTCCAACACAGACGCAAGGATCGACTCGAGCGCACGACGAAACTCGTACGGCAGCGCAGCTCCCGTCAACGAACTTGCGTGGCTGGCGGAGCTAGGCGCAAGGCGAAGGTTGTGTTCGAGGTTGTGAACGAAGGCATTGTGCAGCTGGCTGTTGGACGATCCGTAACTATCGGTGCGCATACGTGCCAGTCAGCAACAGGAAACATCAAGTGGGAGACTAGAGAGGAGACTAGAGAGACCGGGGAGGAGACCAGGGAGGGTACGAACCCATCAAACAGGAGGACCGTATCGTGCTTGACGAGCGCACGGATGTGCAACATATTCACGAGGAATGCGCCTCGACGAACGAGGATGGTAGGCACAACGTTGGGCACGCGCGAATCGATTTTCCGCAAGTCACGCACTTCCAGCCCATGCGCAGCACACAGCGCCGCCTTGAGAAAGTCGCCACTGACCACACGGCTGTGGCCATCGTGGTCCACCACCGTGCAGCGGAGCAGCAACGTTTGCTTCGACGACGACAGGCCCGTCCCGCTCACCAGGCCCGGACCGAGGTGGGTCCATTGCGGACGGGGTGGGCGGCGGGAGGAGTTGGAGACAGCGTGGGTAGGGGAGCAAGTGGTGAGCGAGCGCAAGGTCGAGGGCACAGGGAGGGGAGGAGGGAAAGCGATTGGCCGAGCCAGATGACGGGGACCAAGCCGTAAGCCGAGGCTGGGGCTCACGGTGAGAACGGAGGCGAGGAGCACCCGCAGCTTGGGCATGGCCCAGCAGTCGTGGAGCAGGGGGATCAACTCAGAGCGGGCGTGATAGCGAGGGGGATGAACCGGAGGCAGCCAGGGCGGCAAGCAATGTGTCCCGAAGCGGATGGTGGCGGCGCCGTGGCCGTCGGCGTTGGTGTTGGCTCTCAGACAAAGATCTCAGGGCGGAAGAAGGTGACCGGTGAGTGAAATCAGGCACGGTTAAAACCTTTTGTTAGCTTCAGTTCGCTCTCCGGCAATATTGCCTTTTTTCAGCACATCACCGCCATCGTATCAGCCAGCCCCTCTGCTAGCAACAGACGCAACCATGGCCCAGCCGATGCCGGCCGCCGCAGAGCTGCTGCCCCCCCTCGTCTCCTCCTCCTCCTCCTCCCCCGACGTGGAGGCACACGGGAGCGATGGAGCGCAGCCCCCACCTCTTCTTCTCGTCGCCAAGCCGTCCCCGTGGCTGCCTGCCTGGGCCCGCCGTGGCACACGCACCCGCAAGCTCGCCGCTGTCTTGCTTGCGGTCACCGCACTTGGTTTCGTGGCTATCTTTGCTGCTGTGATCGTGGTTCTGCTTCCTCTGCTTGACTCGCTACGGGCTCAGCCCCCGCAGGCCGAACAGGAGGCCATTGCCCGTCGCGCGCTCTTGGTCGGTGGCGACTTGGCCAACCCTGACGCCCCCAGCGATAAGCCCACCCCCGTGCGGGTGCAGATTAAGAAACGGACCGATGACACCATGGACGTGTACACCCAGGTCTGTATGGGCGTGGATCTCCACAATGCCGCCGACGAGTGGATGGCGGCAGCCCAGGCCTCGGGTTTGGTGGACGGAGCAGTGTGGCCTGCCTTGGTGGGCAATCCGGTGCCGCCCCAGGTATCCCAGTTGGTGCAACGCCCTCTCTGCTCTTACCGATACGTGGGCCTCTCCCTCGTCCATGCTGGGATCCGACAAGTGCACGCCATTCAGCTCCAGCTCGGTCCCACCAGAGTCAACCAAGCCCAAGCTTGGCCCCCCTCTTCCTTGCCTGAATTCAAGTTGGACCCCATCATGGACAGCGTCTGCCCTGCTACGGCGGCTACGACTGGTGATGCTTTGGAAGCAGAATCAATTGTGCATCAGCATGTGGTCGATGCACTGTCTCAGACTGCCCTTTTCCCCCCTTTGATGGAGGGCATGTTGACATTACCTTTGACCCGGTCTCGTCCGCTCCGCCCAGTAGAAGGCGTGGTCTCTTGTGGTTCCCTTCCTCCCAGGTCGGGGGTGGGGGAAGATGTGGCTCTGTACCCTGTGCACATCAAGGCCCACGTCGTGCCTCTCTCCGAAACAAAGTCTTCGACGGCAGAGGAACCTGAGCCGGATCGTGTCGGCCCCACCTCTTCCCCGGATATGACCAGCGGCTCAGGGCGGACGTGCACGTTTCCAACGTATCCCTCGCTGCCCTTTCCATAACGGAAGCCGCCAAGGCTGTCCAGCAATGGCCCTTGCTCCCGGACGTACCTCAAGGCCCCCCTGGTTGGCCACTGAAGCGGATCGGTCACTTGTCAACTTGGGTGCATGGTACCCATGGCCCGGTGGAGTTCAGGGTGAGTGCGCCTTTGTTGCGTGCGCTCCGTTGCTTTTCTGGTATTTCTGGCCCGGACGATGGGAGCGGCAGTGGCAGTCATGACGACCCGTCCGGGGGATGGTGGGATCAGTGGGAAATCACTTCAAGGTACAGCTTTCCTCTGCGTCGTTTAGCCCGCTTTCTTTGGCCAAGGCAGGAGCAGAGACGGAGCCCCCTGTGGTCAGTCGAGGCGGGATCGGATGGAAAGTGGCAGTGCACGTATCCAGTGCAATCTTTGCCCCGTTCGAGATCGACTGGCCCTTCACCGTCCCGATCGAGCTCGATCTTCCCTCGCGCAAGGTTGGCTCGATTCAAGTCCCGCCCACAGATTGGTCACGATGGAGTTGCTCCCGTTTAGCTTGAGCAATGGCTCGACACTTGTCACATTGCAGGGGCAGATTCGTCCCTTGTCCGACATGGACGACATGGACCTCCCGGATGCGGGGGACGCACTGGATGCCTTTTTGGCTGGATGGCTCCAAGGTCTACCGAGTCCGCTTCTTGTCCGGGGAGGCGATGCCTGTGCACGAGCCGAGCTGGGGATGCAGGTGCCTTCTTGGCTCTGCTCCATCTGGAAGAAAGTCGAGTACGCGCTGGACCTGGCCCCGCTGGCTAACCTCCTTCCGCGCCCAGGCCATCCCGGACCAAGCGACGCCCTGATGAATCTACCGGAACTAGTGCAGAACCCAGCGTTTCATAACGTCTCTCTCCGTCCGCATCCATTTGGCCCACACAAGCTCACCGTCACCGCCGACTTTACCGCGGAAATTCACCTGCCCGCCGAACTCGACCCGGTCGACATCCAACTCCATGCCCTTTGGCCTGACATGGTCCTGGTTTCTCTCCCGCCGGAAGATGAGGTGAACGCGACGACGACGAAGCATCTCCCCGCATCACCGACCCAGCTCCAGCCAGCTGCCAAGCCTACCCATCCGGTCGACCTCTCCTTCCTCCCTCTCTTGGACGACCCTTCCACCTGGACCGAGGTACCTTCTGAACCGCCGCTCCACCTCCCTTCCCCGCTCCCGCCAGGCGCCTTTTCTCATATCCGTCTGCCCACCTGGGCCGCCACTAGTCTTACTTGGCTCCCAGTCCAGGGGGGAACGAAACTGAGATGAAACGGGTGCTGCACACCCGGTTGATCGATGTCCCGCTGGATCCGCTCCCGGGGCAAGTGGGGAGATGAGTAAATTCCTGTGGGCTGTGACGCAACGGGATGTAGACTTGCAAGCGTGGGGCGAGACGGGCGTACGGGCCTCTCTGCCGGCGTTGGGCGGGCACGTTACCACCCTTCTGGCTGTTCCCATCGTCACCAACGTAACGGTCAAGAGGGGACGGTACTAACCGCGTAAAGAGCGGCGGAAGTTGAATCCGTGTGGTGCATATCGTGGTTGTGCAGCTATGGGCTACTAGTACTTGGTTGGGTATATGTTTTCCCTTTCTCGTTTTTTTCTCTCTTCGCCTCTCTCTCTCTCTCCGTTTCTCCCCCGCGCGCTGAACTAACAGTGGCGAAGAACCCCCCCCCCCCTTTCTGTAATTGTTGTATGTTTTCTTCTGTCTGGTTTAAAGACGAGCTGTTCCCGTCGTCACTATCAAATGTGTTCCCGCTCGAAACCTCGAGCTGTACTGTGCGTAAGGAAAGGATGCACATGAAGCCCATGGTAGAAAAAGAAAGCTGCAGTGAACCCAGCTGGTCAGGCTGCTCCATTGAAAGACCCTCCCGTGCACTCATGTCGGAGGATCGCGGATCGATGCAGCCGAAAGGGGGGGCAAGGGGGAAAGAGCAAAGAATAGAAAGGAGGGCGGGTTGGCTTGTCCCCGGTCCATATGTCGTGGAGGAAGGTGGTCGAAAGATATGAGATTACGGTAGGGTAGGATGCAGACTAGGGCGCGTCCCCTCTCGCACCTCAGATCTGGACGCGGCTGTACCGCTTGTTGACCCCGATTTGGCACATGCAAAAGGCGAGGAAGCAGGCGTAGATGAAGGCGACGGTGTAGCATGTGTGCGCAACAGCATGCCCGTCTTTGGGGTCGGAGGTGGAGCCCATGAAGGCTGGTCGTATGCCAGGACGAGAGGCGAGGCAAGGTCAGCAGAGGAGGGGGACGAAGGCGCGTGCAGAGGGGGGGATGGGATGGGGACGTACCTTCCCAGTCGTGGTCGTACCCCAGCCAATGACGGCGAGAAAGACAACGCCAAAGGAGCTGAGGAGGTGCAGCAGCTGGCGCTGCCGATGCCGACCACAGACGCAGACGCAGGGGGCGACGACATGGCGGGGGGCGGCGGCGGGGGCAGGGGCGGGCAGGTGTGGGTGGTGGGGGGCCGCCGAGCGGTTAGGGCGGGAGGGGGCGCGGGAGGCGGACGGCGCTGCTCGGTGCAAGTGCGCTGGTTCGAGCACGCAGGTGAAAGTTGCAGGCTGCACGGGGTGGTTGAAGTTGAAATGTGCAATTGATCCCAGCGCAGGATGGACACCATCGTGTCATGGCCGGCTGTGGGCAGCCAGGTACGGCCACCTCAGCCTCAACCCTCAGCGCCCTCCCTCGCTCCCCTCGCTCCCCCGGGCAGCATCCACCCGCCCCCCTCGCCTCGGCCGCCCCCGCCCCCACCCACCACCACCACGCCGGCTGCCTTCCAGCAGCCTAGGATGCGCGCAGGCCCATCGGCTCCCCTTGGGCCACGCCTGGCTATGCTCCGCGTTCGCCGGCCCAGGTGACAGTGTGACAAGACACAAGACACACCCACAGCCTGCCCCGGCGCCTCTGGGCATGTGCTTCGGACTGAAGTCTGACATCATCCATCGCCTCCATTCGCCCGATACCCATCCAGGCCACCTGCCGGCCAGCACAAACCGATGGGAACGCATATCTGTGACGAGCGCGTGGGTGCGCTGGTGCCGTCGTCGCTGGAGCCCGGCGATTTGGCTGAGATCTCAGCAGCGCCGCACTGCCCAGCACTTGCCCCATGAAAGCTTGGACCGGACGCTGGAAGCTGCCCTCTTCACTAGTTGCCAGGTACTCGTCACTGCCGCGGCGGCTATGTACCCGATGCCCTCACGGACGGATGCACCGTGTTGACCTTCATATCACCCCGGCCCACCTAGGCGCACACGCGGCCACCACCTCGTCTTCCTCCCCCTCCGTCTCCTCGTCCGCCTTCCACCCCACCTGCCCACCATGGCCATCGGCGACCACCTGCCCTCGCGGCCCGTCGACCGCGAGCGCGCCGAGGCCGACCTGGGCATGCACATCAAAAAGGCATGCAGCCCCGAAGAGACCTCCCCCAAGCAGAAGCACGTTCGCAAGTGCATCGTCTACACCTGGGACTACCACACCTCAGGTTGCGTTTTGGACGGGGCTCCGTGTCCAGCCCATCCTGGGTGAGGAGGTGCAAAACGTTCAAGGCAATGATCGTCGTCCACAAGGTCCTCCAACAGGGCCACCCGTCGTACTACGCGAGGCTCAGCAACATACTACCTGGTTCGAATCAGCGGCTCAGATGGCGGAGAGCGCCGCGCCTGGCTCCAATAATTATGTCCCGCTAATCCAGGCCTATGTCAAACTCCTGTTGTCTAAACTCAAGTTCCACCGCAACCATCGGGAATTCAATGGGCTCTTTGAGTACCAAGAATACATTGCGCTCAAGCTCATCGACAACCCGGACGAAGGGTAAGCCCGCCACACCTTTTCCCTTTCCCTTTGCCCTCCACATGCAACATTGCGTCTTCCCTCTTTGATAGGTACGAGACGATCAGCGACCTGATGGACCTGCAAGACCGAATCGATTCGTTCCAGAAGATGGTGTTTGCCTACTTCCGCCCGCAGAGCAACAACGAAGCGCGAATTGCGGCTCTCGTACCGCAAGTGATGGAGTCGTACGGAATCTACAAGTTCCTCACCTCGATGCTCCGTGCCATTCGCCGTCGCATTGATGGCTCGGACGCCATTGAACCATTACAAAACCGCTACAAGCACCAGCACCACAATTTGCGCCGGTTCTATAACGAGTGTGCTAGCCTCAAGTACCTCACCTCGCTCATTACTGTTCCCAAATTGAACCGTGATCCACCCAACTTACTTGAGTCGGAGAACGCACCGGACTTGCCCGCACGCAGCGCATCCACCCCTGCCCCACTATCCCGAAGCGATACCCCCGCCGGTCCATCGCAAGCGGAGATCGATGAGCAGGCCGGCTCTTGAAGCACTACGAGGACAAGCAGAAGGCGCTCAAGGATCAGCAAGAGGCCGAACGGAAACGGCAAGCTGAATTGCAAGCACAACAGCAGCGTGAATTTGAACAAGAACAGCAGCGCAAGCCGAGCAGCAACGCATTGCCCAGGAACAACTTCTCCAGCAACAGATGGCTGCTGCTGCAGGCGGCCGGCAGGCCGAGTTGGAGCGTGACCTGCTCAGTATGCGCGGGCAATGGGAGCGCGACCAGCTCATGCTGGAACAGTACGATCGTCGAGTCAAGGCACTCGAAACCGAGATGGCCTCTGTGGGGGCCAATGTGCAGGCGCAATTGGGAGCCAAGGACGACTTGATTCGGCAGCTTCAAGAGCAGGTGCAGCTCTGGGCGAACCAAGTACGAGGCGTTGGCCAAGCTGTACAGTCAGCTGCGAGCGGAACACTTGGACATGTTGAGCAAGCACAAACAGTTCCAACTCAAGGCTGGTAGTGCACAGGAGGCGGTGGACAAGATGGAACGGATGCAGAAGGACGTTCGGGCCAAAAACCTTGAGTTGGCCGACATGATTCGCGAACGGGACCGAGCGCGGTTTGAGCTGGACAAGATCCGCCATTCACAAAAGGAAGAGTTTGACCGTCTCAAACGTGATCTGCGGTTCGCCAATGAGCGAGCGGAGGATGCTTCGCGTGCACGGTCGTCCGAGATGGGGAGCGTGATGGATACGCTGAACCGTCAAATCACCGAGCTGGAGGAAGCACTGCAGCAAAAGCAGAGTGAGATGGATAGCAATGCGATCCAGCTGCGTGAATGGGAGGATGCAATGACCCGGCTCAAGGAGGAGAAGACGCTGAGATTGCGATCCTGCAAGAGGGATGGACTCGACCATCCCACATGAACAACCTCTCTCTTGTCCAAGGTGCCAACGACCAGGCTGTCAATGCGCAGATTGACACCATCATCCTCGACAATACTCAGAAACTCAATTCGATCATCGACTCGATTCTCCAAGCTTGTGCTGACAAAGTGGACGATGCCCTGTACGAACTCGAGTCCCCGTCCTCGCATGGCAACAATACGGCTACGCCAGAATATGTGCTTTCAATGATTGAAAAGGGGGTGGAGAATGTGGTGGAGTTCTCTTCAGTTTTCAGCTTGTTCCTCGATGGCAAGCGCGGTGGTGAGCACGTCGAGGTCATCAAGAAGGCCAATCAATTTGCCCAGACGACAAGCGACATTTTGTTGAGTGCCAAGGGAATCACGCGCCTTGCCCAGAGCGATGATGCGGCGGACATGATCGTCTCGACCGGCCGTACGGCGGGAACGACGGTGGTTCGGTTTTTCGAGAGTCTTCAAAGTTACCGTCCTGCGCGCAGCGACAGGCCGGATTGGCGAGTCAGACAATGCAAACTCGCTCGTCATTGACGGAAATGGGATCGCTGGTGGAACAGATGCTCAAGTCGCAAGGGGACAAAAAACTCCTCGCCTCAACGGACATCGGGGACGTGGTAGAGAATGAAATGCTGAATGCGGCAAATGCAATTGAGGCCGCTACCCAACGCCTTCAATCCCTCCTCAGCCGGCCCAAGGAGAAGTACAGTGCTACCGATTTGGCTGTGCACGACGCTATTCTGGCCGCTTCGCTAGCTATCACCAAAGCGATCGCAGGCTTGATTCACGCCGCCACCGAGTCGCAACACGAGATTGTGGCGATGGGCCGCGGCTCGTCGACCAACCAGCAGTTCTACAAGAAGAACAACCGTTGGACCGAGGGACTCATCTCGGCCGCCCGCCGTCGCATTCGCTACCACCATGTTGATCGAAGCAGCAGACGGGGTGATCGCGGGGACGCACTCGCTGGAACAGTTGGTCGTAGCTTCCAACGAAGTCTCGGCGGCCACGGCTCAGTTGGTCGCTGCGTCCCGGGTCAAGGCAGAGCTTATGAGCAAAACTGAAGACCGCCTAGAGCGGGCGGCCAAGGCAGTGACTGAAGCGTGCAAAGCGCTGGTACGTCAAGTCAAGACCATCACTGAAAACCAGTCGACTGAGGAGGGCGAGGCGGACTATGCCACCATGGCGACCCATGAGTTTAAGGTGAAGGAGATGGAACAGCAAGTCGAGGTGCTGAAACTCGAAAAGGAATTGACACTGGCCAGACGCAAGTTGGGCGCAATGCGTCGGGCTGGGTACCACGCGTTTGAAGATGAGGACTGAACGTACATACCTCTTCTTCATCTCATCTGTCTCTCGTGTGCCTCCTCAAGTGACATGTATTGCTTTTGTGCCGCCTGGACTGTCGACCATGCAGTTGTCCCGGTCGTTCACGGTTCACGATTTACGGTGTGTCCAATCCATTTCTATTTCGCCCCCTGTTGGTCTCTGTCGTATAGGTGCAACTAAACTAGGACGAGAGGATGTTAATGATGCACATGCCGGATGCAGGTGGGCTAGATGGCAATGGAAAAATGAAACTTGAGGCGAGGCCACAACAAACCCCTGGCACACGACATCGCACAGAACAGCGGGCAAACGCTCATTAATCATTCCGGTCGTTGGGCCGGGTGAAGTTCATGCTCCATAAGAGCCATAGCCTCGGGCCTGGTGGGCGGACGCGTTCCAAAGCACTCGGTCCCGACACGGACATTGGTGCTGCCAGCCATGATTGCGACCTCGAGATCGTTAGACATGCCCATGCTCAGCTCCAATCCCCCATCTGGCGTCGGGGACGAAGAGGAAAACAAGGTTGCGGCGTACTCTGCGGCCGACGAGTGGCCCTCCGGGGCGGAACGGACCAGTGTGCCCAATGCCTCATCAGCCCGAATAAGGTCGACCAGCCTGGTCCGAGTCTCGACGAGCGTAGCAAAGTCGGGGTTGGCATCGACGATCGCCTTGCGCGCGGCGTGCGGGTCAGTTTTGGCCAAGGCAAGGTCCGCCTCGGCCGCTTTGCTATGGGCAAACGAACCAATGGTCATGAGCCCAGTAAAGAGGAGGTGGGGGCACTTGGTAATCACGTGTTTGGCCAGTACCACAACGGGAGATTCGGGCCCACAAGTCTCCCGGTCAAGGGGGGAAGACCCGCCTTGTTCGTCTCCCCCGATGTGTTGATCTGGATGAACACGCGCAGAGGGGTACTGCGCTCAGAAGGGTGCTGAGCAATGTACTTTTCCATCTGGTCAGCCGCCTTGGCAGACTCGAGCGTCTCCACAGCATACAGGTTGGGAACGGCAGCCAACATCTTAGCTTTGTTGCTCTGCAGTGCACCAATAAAGTGCCACTGAATCGAGCGGGGCAAGACATGTGATTTATCCACCAACTCTTGCACGTAATTCTCACCAAAGTGACGTTGACCCGTCTTGGCGTACGCAGCCATAATGGAACTCGGGGGTGCAGCTTGGATACGGCCACTAGTCTTGGCGCCTCGGACCGCCACCCAAGTGAGCAGCTCAGCTCGCTTGCCCGTGCCACCTCGGCCCGCACCGAGCCGATGCGAGCGACAATCTCGGCTTCCCGCTCGGGCGAAGGACGGGCATACGATCCGTACGCGTCAGCCGCGGCGGAGGAGGCATGAGATACTGTGTTGGACATAGCACGGAAGGATGTGGGAAAGGTAGGCGATAGGCGTGGGCAGGGGGGCATCCGCAGCCGTAAGAAGGTGGTGGGTGCGACCGACGAATCAAGTTGCGCAAAAAACAAAAGGCCATCAGTTGCTTCACATCGGCGGCTGAAAAACTGGCAAGACTGAAATAATGAACTGGAGAATCGCCGAATGGGCAGACTAATGTTCACTTGCGAGCCTCCAGGTGTCCCCTCAGCGGGCCTCAGCCTTCTCCTCTGCATTGGACACACGACCAAATCGGCGCAGTGCGTCTCTCTACCATCACTTTTATCCATCTCTTCAATGCCCATCCTGAGTACTAGGCTCTCTCGCCGTGGTCATGACTTCTTGGCCCGGTCCTCAGCACCCTCAGCTCAGCTGTGGCTGAGCGGCTGAGAGCTGAACCGCTGTGTGTTTTTGGTATGAGATCCGAGATAGGGAAGTTAACGCAGTCACGTATAGTGCGCAGTGATTATACAGGCATATATGCGCGTACGCCACCAAGTTGGTCGTCGGATACGGCAGCAGCTTGCCAGGGCTTTTGTTGATGGCTATATCTTCTTGGAGAACCTAATATATTGTCCCAATTGTGGTGCCCAACACCCCCACCGCGGATAGGTGTTTGATATTGCAGCAAGAAATCCTAGTTTTGTTGGCTCTCTGGCCACTCGCTTTGTTCCTTCTTAGTCTCCGCTTTTACTGGGGGTTAACTGGCACTAAAAAGTGTCTGACTACGGAGGCGGGATAGAAGGACAAAAAGAGAACCAAACTTGGATTTTGCATACCGTAAGTCAAAACGGAGGCAGTGGATGGAGACGAAGATGCGCGATACAAAAATGTGCAGCGCGGAGAAGAGGGCTGCCCAGAACAACGAGCCGCACTGTTTTCCGCCCGCGGACTATACAATGTAGAGTACGGTTGACGAAGTTGCCTCTCCATTTCTTCCCTGGGAGCGTAACATATATATGTGAGGAGGAAAGGGAAGCATGCATTCGTGCTCGAGAGGGTGGAAGAGTCAGTGGTGTATAGGCAAATCCAGCTACCCCGTGGAGAAAAGAGGTGGAACAGCATCCAGATAGGCATACAGAGAGCTGTATCTTGCATAGTTTGCAAATCCGGCTGAGCCATTCAGTATGCCCGTGGGTGGTACAGGGTGTACACTGTGGTTAGACCGATGGATGTCCAAATCATCCCATAGAGTCTTCTCGCAAAAAAACGGGCTGTGGTAAAGGTGGCACCTCTCGTGGCTTACAAAGTTACCGAAAAGGCTATGATAGCCTCGAAATGGCCATACCATGTGTACGAAAAAGGCGACCTTCATGTCCTCGTTCTTTTCCTTAAGCGCAGAGGTGATTAAAAGTGGTTTCACCCCAAACGGATGAGGTCCAGCTTTGGGTGAAGATATATAGTGGCTATCGGCAGGCGTTTGAGAGTGTGTCGCTCCTTACAGGACAAAAGGATCTCTGTATCGTTACGATAATAAGAGTTAGAGCACGGTAGTTATGACGTAGAGAAGGTGCGGTACGCGGAACATCCTTCCTCTCAACGAAGAGGACGCCAGTTCCAAAAGTCGAGAGACGGGTATCCACCAAAAAAAAAACCAGCGCGGTTTTGTCTGGAATCTCTCTGTCAACTTCACTTCCATAGGCCTAAATGCACTTCCCGGTTCCCATGTGGGAGTGGGGAAAGGGGAAAGGGATAATCTCTCAAAAGTGTTGTCACACGGTCGTTCGTGGGATGAAATAGTAAGTGTATAATATGCATATGTCCTCACCTTTCAACTTCCCGCTTTCAGCCTTCCATCCGTCAAATTGCGTGAACTCTCATCCTTTGGCTAGGGCGAGTTCAGTCCCAATAATCTTGTCGCGTCGGTTCTCTTCCAACATGACGAATTATGTCTCTGTCCAGTCACAACTCTGGCAGCTGTTGTCCTCCCCTGCACCCCCCTCTCTGTCTGTCATTCCGGAGGCTTCAGACATTACTACTGCCCAAGCCGGTGAACAATAGGCAGCCTTGCCATACCTACAACCTGCCTTTTCTGTTTTATGCCCAAGCGCCACTCCTTTTGTCCCTAGCTCTGCTCGGATCCACCAACCAGTTCAAGCACGAAACCACCGTGAGTCGTCCTTCCGTTCTCTATAAGGTATCGTACCCCATACATGGGTGAGCCTCCTGGCGGAGCCCACCCGTGTCAGCAATAAGCACCACAACTTCTTTCGCCAGATGGTTGCGTACCAAAGATAAGAGGTGGGAACGTGGAGAATCTTCAGCTTTCCGAGACGGTATCATGAATTGCATTGCATCTACAGTATACTAAGTATACTAAGTATGGGTTGCACAGAGACCGGAGAGAATATTCTTTACTTTCACAGAAGTAGTGCTCCTCTCCGGAACAGAAGCAATACGCTCTGGAGGCTGATAACAGGTAACAGCGGGTTTGAGCTACTGCCACTATATTTTAAGGATTGTACACCGCCATTATGGCATGCAGCAAGGATGTGGCACCATACGATAAAACAGAGGTGGTTGTATTAGATAGAAAAGAACGGGGTGTGAACGAAGATGTGGGTGTGTTACTGAAGGGCTATCTTTGGAACCTGTTTGTCTCGTGAGGCGTATACTATAAGATATGACAAAGATGCATTGCATGTTACATTTCGTTTCGTTGGCTCCTGCTGGGAGACCGAACCATGAGATCGGAGAGACAGTGTAATCTTTTGGGCTACTATAAAATCATGATTTTGCACAGAGTGTTCCACACAACCTTTCCTGATCTTATGTACTCACCACCCTTCCAACAAATACGTACGACTCGTCCGAGCACTATATGCATCGCTGTACAATCGCCTCCGATGCCAGCCAAGTCAGCAAGCACTTTTTCCAGAAGAGTGCGCCTCACAGAAGAAAAAGCCACATAATATAGACGAAGAGACGTACATGAAACCCCCGCCTCCTGTAAAACAGAGTCTCAGTCCCATTGGACGTGCAAGGCCGGGAGCGACGTGGTTCACGCTTCACCTGCAACACTTTTAGTTATTCACGTGCGTACACCTCATCTGAGTATACGTGTAAATATCTCTACAGAAAATGCGGGGACATCTTGCAATACACATGTTGTGTGTCCAACCCCTATCAAAGCTGTTGACCACTGAAGGTACTGAAGGGTCTGAAGGTCAGCCACCTCTCCGAGGTCACCCTGACCCTCTTACCCATGCCGCCACACCAACAGTATATCCCATATCCTCTAGTCTTGTGCCACCGTCCTTCTTCTTCTTCTCATATCATCCCAGTATGGGTTCAACGTTCAAGTACGTTCAACCCAACTCATGTCTTCTCTCTACCACCATCACTGCACTTGGGACGTCGCTGGGTAATAACCAACAGGATCATTAAAATCCCCACATATGCATGGAATTCATCCAAGTTGACGATGAGTGATGCATGGTCATGTATAGGTCACATGTGTCATCGATCATGAATACACAATCTATCGTGTACAAAAGATATGTCTTTTAATCCTTTTCATTTGGATATAACAGAGATAGGGGAAATACAGTGGGGAAAATGGCTTGGCCCATCAGATCTCAGATGCTCGTCTTCAAGCTTCAAGCTTCAAGCTTCATGCAGCGCCCCCCGAGGCCCAGCGCCCAGCCGATCATCTGCGATGCTAAGTGCTGCAGCTTCCTTCCAATTCAGAGAGCCCAATGGTAACGCTACAGCGATCATAGTGACGCGTGACGCGTGACGCGTGACGCATCTCCAGCGAGTTTTTTGTGATTTCACGAGGGACACGCACGTGTGATATACAGGCGTTTGGCTGTCTAAGTTACAACCTACCATGCTTCAAGCTTCACGATCTACCACTCTGTATTGGTACGGAGTACTGAGCTACCTCGACACCTATAAGCACAAAGGACTTTCATTTTTTCGGAACCAATAATGCCCGAAGTTGGACAGAGCTGGACCAGGCTGTGGGCGCTGGACCCACAAAGAAGCTTCTGTGGCGGATCATCGATCATCGACCATCGATCCACGTACTTCATCGGTTCATCGATCATCGGACAAAAGAGATTGAAATGCGTGACTAGCTTTAAGCCTTGTTAGTTCCTGGACGACCAGTGCAGGGCCACCGGCACCAGATGCCTGGGCGTGGCCTGGCGTAGCTAGCCCTGCCTACCTGGGACCTACGGCTTGCAATGTATGTAGGTGCACCAATGCCCGGCCGCATCCTCAGACAATGTGAGACGGGTGACATGGAACTCAGAGCGGAGGCAGGACTCTGTGCGGGCTTAAATGTTACAGTGAGATCCGAGAGGCATGTACTTCTTACATACCCAACCACAGAACCTCCAAAAGCAGTGCCGTGTGGAGCCCCGCCAACCCTAAGGCCGGCCTAAGGCCTAACGCCCAACGCCTAACCTGCCCAACCGGGAACCGGGAATTCGCGACCGAATCCGCAACCGGAAACCGGAAAACTCCGCACCCGGCGGGTTCATAACTTTTGCGGTTATAAGCGTAACGCGTAGCACGTGAACCTGCGTGGCGCACACCGAACGTGCAACACACGCAACGCAACACGGCAAAAAACATCAGCGCACCATCGTGGGAAGAGCTGTCCGAAAAGTCACCGAAGTCACCTCGTCGTCGTCGGTACCACTTGAAGCTGCAATTAGGCCTTAGGTGGCTAGCTCCAAGCTTCAAGCTCTTTAAGCTTTATGCATGCAAATGATCATGTGGTTGCAAGTGTGTTTCTATGCAGATTTCCCCTGTCCCTGAGGCCCGCTTCCATCTGGTGCTTGGGTCACCGATGAGTGAGTACGATGTGTGTATAGCAGGGTTGGGGGTTGGCATTGCATGACATGTGGCGCATGACATACATGTAGCAACCGGGGTGTATCAAGTGGCGATCGAGCTTTGATATCGATGAGAGCTGGGCTCAGCGTGAGCGCGTGAGCGCGTGAGCGCTCAGGCAGCGTTGTGTGAAGATCTATATACGCAAGAGCGGGAACTATTGTTTAGGCCGATATTTGGTATCCAGTAACTAACCTGTAACATGTAACCGGCGGGTTATTAATAGTAACGAGTAACCGGTAACCGGTAATCGTTCGATGATCGATGAACATCGCCGAGGCCCAGCGCTCCCATGCTCCCATGCATCACAGTAGTACCCAGCTTATCTGCATCACAGCGTATCAGCATATCAGCGCTCCGCGATTGCACGGACGTTCGCGCATCGCTTACAGTTTAAAAACGATCTCTCTACTAGGTTGGCTACTGTAGAAGACCAGAGAGCAGTAGTTGATGGTGTGTATTGCCTTGCACATGATCTACAGAGGCTAGCCAATATTTTTGCCCTCTTGGAAGGAATATTGGAAGGAATGCACCGGACGGATCCGGGCTTGGGCTACTGGGCTACTAACCCCACAGTGTGGCGCCACAGCTATACTATATGCAAGCTTTCTTCACTCTTCAAGCTAGCTTCAAGCTTCAAGCTGCAAGCTGCAAAAAGATTCAACTTCAAGCTTCAAGCGTCAAATTTTGTGAAAAGAGCCTCAAGATGATAGTACTTAGGTGTCTAAGTGGAAGTTATGCGGCCTATCCGTGCCATATCAGTTCCATATCCCCACATCCGTGGCGGAGAAATAACGACATGACATGTGACACATGTGACACTCGCAAAGCGCGACAACAGTCTGAGTGATCAGTGATCATCGATTATTCGGCCTCTGGCCTTAGTACTTAGTACTTGGTTGTCTATATGTGACTAGGTGACTAATAAGCGACTAGGTGGCTAGGTGGCGGCGTTATTCCGAAAAGCCACCGCCAAGAATAGCGTTGCGTTGAGGACTCTGTACTCTCAGATCTCAGACTCACTGAGTACTGAACTCAGCTGAGTACTCAGGGCGTTGAGCGCGTGTGGAGCGCTAGGATCGAATCTAAGACCTGAGGATCTGAGATCCGTGTGGCTGAGAGCGTTCGCAGGCGTTCGCTGAACCCAAGCACGCCTCAGTCTGGATTATTGCCCTCTTTTCCTCGGTCGAAATCGTTCTGCTGCTCCAGGCTGCCCCCTCCAGACCGCACTGGCTGCTGGGCTCCAGGCAGTAACATGTAGTAACTAGTAGTAGTAGCTCGTAACTGCAGTATTAGCAGTAACGTTGTGTTAACGCCGCAGCCCACACTTGCAATACGCCAGTATCGAGTATCTATCTTACACGCCAGACTCATATCGCGCCACAGAATGCTGCGGAACACATAACCTGCATGTGGCCAACAGCGAGTAACTTACTGCTACTGTCGCGTATGCCGCAGGCCTACTAAAAGTACATCCATGAATCGCCATCCTATGGGTTAGCACGCAAAAGCTACCCTTTTGATTCTATCCGTCCTCCTTGCTCGGCCTCACTTCCTCACCTCATCTCTCACCACCAGCACCATCCGTCTCGCTCTCTCTTTCAGTATATACACAGCCTAAGTGCCACCGTTACGTTTTCCGTCCCAAGCGCTATACTCTTCCAGGACCACACCACTGGAGCCACTCTTTGCTTTCTGTGACTCTTGCTCATCTTCCCCCAACAACACGTGCCTTCGCATCACCCCCTTTGTCGGCACCAAGGCTTAATCCCAGTGCACCCTATTACACTCAGTCGCCGTTAGTTGTATTATCGCCATGACCAATCCAGCACAAGGAGTGGGATACATTTTGATTGGAACGTACATCAATGTGTGTCTCTTTGGCTTGTCTGTCGTACAAGTCTATCTTTACTTTACTCGCTTTCAGCGTGACCCTTGGGGCATCAAGGCAGTTGTTTTCCTCCTTATCGCTTGCGACATTGTAAACAGTGTCTGTGTCTGCACCTCCATCTATCTCTGGCTCGTCTCGCATTATGGCGACGTGGGATACTTGAACCGTATGGTCCCCTCTTTTCTTGGAGCACCCAGTCCACCGCCATTACAACTTACTTTTGTCAACTGGTACGCACAACAAATCCACATCCCCTCACTGCTTTTGTCCGCCGTCGTTGATCGGCATGACTCGCCCCTTTCGCCGGAACGCTGACTTAGATTGCTTTCTGATACAGTTCTTCGCGTGGCGCGTCCAGATCCTTCGCAAGCAATGGTGGCTGACCGGCATCATCGTGTTGTTCTGCACATTTGCTTGATTGGCTCGATGGCGACGGTGATCGGTTACAGTGTGATCAAGAGCGGCCCTCTGTTTACCAACTTGGGTCATGCAACCTGCCATGCTGGTATGGTCGTGCTGCTTTGTCACATGCGACTCGATCACCACGGGCGTCTTGGTTTTATACACTGCGCAAAGCAGTCACAGGTTTCAACGCTAGCACCGACTCGAACATTGAGCGAATCAAAAACCTCGTCTTGCAAACTTCCGCCCTAACCATGATTGTCGACTTGATTCATCTCCTGATTGTTGCGATTCGAGTATGTGCATTTTTGCGTTACCAACACCACCACTACTTACACGTTGCGTGGTGGTGGTGGTGGTGGATATGACCAACCAAGCTGACTTTCTTTCCCTTTTCCTTCTCTGTTCTCTGTGTGTCTTTCCTCCTTCCAGCCCGACCTTATGGCCCACTTTATCGCTAGTATCGCCAGCTCCAAACTTACCCTCAACTCCCTCATGTCCACCCTCAACACCCGCAATCCCGGCTCCCACATGCTGGGGGAAGACTGCGACTCCAACCCGCAACACGACCAACAGCGTCATACCACCATTGTCCTGCCTACCTTGGCTTCGCCCCTGCGAATGCCCGAACCCAGTGGTATGGTGCACATCACCACCGTCCAAGAAAAGTTTACGTCACTTGCGCCCGGCCGGGCAAGTTCGACGGCTTTGCCAAGGAAGAGACAGGCGACGAGTTTGTCTGACCGACCGGCTGGTACTCCTATTTTCTTCCCTTTTTTCCCCCAGTACTTTTACCACTTGAGCTGAAGATACCATCCTTTTAGTCCTCATCTCCATCGCCTGTGCTCCCTATGATCGCACCCTTTAATTCGGCTCGCAGTATGCCCCCTGATTCGTTTCGTTTTCCCGTCCGTTTTTCTTATCGATGCGACCTGTGTACAATATCGAGACGTTATGTCGAAGATCGATATAGTTGATGGATACAGTTGATGACAGATGACAAGCTTGAAGCTGCACAATCTTGATTCAAAAGGGCGTGGCATGGAGAGAGAGCCGAGCGAAGGGTAGATACCTAACCCTTGTTGTGACCCTTTCGTTACGTTCATTCTACCCACCCACCAGCGATCCCGAACCCTCTCGATTCGGTAACAGTCATCTCTCCACTTCCTATGTTTCTCAGAACCTCAGTGGCTGGCACGCTCGTTCTCAAGGCCAGTACGACTGTCCGTAGATTCGAATAATAGGTACGGACACTCTTCTTGTGCAGCCTGCCAGCCTAGTTCCATCACCCTGGTACCGTTGCATCGCAGGATGAGCACCTAATCCTTTTATTACTTGTACCTAAGCCTGCTGCACGTATACTGCGTTACCGTCAACGTGCGACAAGGGAGAAAGGAGGGGTGGAGATGGCAGTGGAGGCGGACCAAATGCGTTTCATTTCGTTGTGGCCTAGAGGCAGGTTAATTCATCACATTGAGATGTAGCGTCCCATTGCCGCAGTGCTCCCTGTCCCATATCCTATATCCCATGTCCCATGTCACACTGTGTATGCCCCAACGGACCAAATGTGGGAACAAGGCGGGGGACGAGCTTGGAGGGTAAATATACCCGGAAGAAACGACAAGTCCCAAAACGTCCCACCTCCCCACCTTCTTTTCTCCCCACCCCTTATCCATTATCCTTTATCCGTCAACCTTTCCGCTCAGAGGTCGTCCGGACTGGAGCACGACTGTACGTGAAAGAGTGAGCGCGGGAGCGCGTGCCCGGGGTCGACGTGCCTTGCGACTCCATCTCGGCGAAGTTATCGTCAAAGTAATGCGCGGCAGTAGAGCGAGGGTGCGGGGTGTGCGTGGCAGTCCATCCACCTGCGCCGCAGCAAAGATGGAAAATGCCACGAGCCCCGTCCAGCCCGTCTGGTGCGACGCGCCCAACCCTTTGCCCGAATCGCCATGGAAAAATTCATGGAACAGAACCAAGTCGCCACATGTGTAGTCCAAAAAGGGTACCCCCCGCCATTCGCTGGACGCCGACCGGTGCTGTCCCGCAAAAAGAGGGAAATCAACCGTTCTTGTAACTCGCTCGCCACCTCGCCTAACGTGGCTAGGTCCCCCGAGCCCGTAGGAAACTCAACTTGAAACGTGTCGCCGTAGTACTGGTAGAACCGCTGCAGACTCTCGATCAAGAGAAAGTTGACTGCTAACCAGATCGGCCCGCGCCAGTTGGAGTTGCCGCCAAACATGCCCGAATGCGAGTCCCCAGGCCAATAGCCAGCACAAACCCCTCCCCCGTCAATCACGGTCGAGAAAGGTCGGTCTTGGTGGTACTTGGACAAGGAACGGATTCCATACTCGGAAAGGAATTCGATTCGTCCAACATCCGACGCAGAATGTGCTCCAGCCGCTCACGGTTGACCATGGCCAGCAGACGACGGTCACCCTCCGGCAGTGGACATGTTGGCAATGTTGCGCTGGGCCAGCTCGCTGCGATTGTCAAGGAACCACTGCATCCGCCGGGCAAACGAGGGAAAACGTTTTCAGCACGACCGGCTCGATGGTTAGTGTCGCATACAGCGGCATCAGTCCCACAAGCGAACGGAGCGGGATTAACTGCGAAACCCCGTTGCCCCATGAAATGGCGTCGTAGTAAAACGTATCCTCCTCGGACCACAACGATACATCCTCATATCATCCGCATTCTGGTAGGTCATTGCGTCCGAGATGTAGATAAAGTGCTCAAGAATTACTGGCAATGTCCTCATAGGTGGGGTTGTGCTTGGCCAACTCAAGTGCCATGCTGAGCATCGTCAGTGCATAGAACGCCATCCATGCTGTCCCGTCTGCTTGACGGAGCTTACCGCCATTGGGCAACGGCTCTGAGCGGTTAAAGGGACCAATGTTGTCGAGGCCAAAAAGCCTCCTTCAAACACACCCGATCCCGACGCATCCTTGCGATTGCTGCGAGAACAAAGGCGATTCAGTTCCTGGGGCCCTGGGGTTCGGGGCGTTGACAAGAAAGGTAATGGAAAGAAACGTACGTCACCAAGTAAAGTTGAGCAATAACTTTTGGAACACGCGCTCCAAAAAGGCCAGATCCCCTTTCCATGCGTTTCGTTCGATCTTGACACACGAAACGTAGCCCATGCATGCACGGGCGGATTGACATCGGAAAAGGACCACTCGTATGCAGGCAAAGCCCCATCCGGCTTCATGTACCACTCGCGCGTAAAGAGGTCGAGCTGTTTCTTGGCAAACGCAGGATCGATTGGCGAGCGGGATGCAGTGGAACGCGCTATCCCACACGGCAAAGAAAGGGTATTCCCACTTATCTGGCATGGAAAGGATGTCATGCGCATGAAGATGACGCCATCACGGTTCCGAACGCGCTTGCGCTCAGGCGGGGGCGCTGGTTGGGCAGGATCACCCTTATCCACTCGGTCTGGATGAACTGGTAAAATTGCTTGTTCCACAGCATACCCGCCAACGCTTGTCGCATCACCAGCCGCATGTCCTCGCTGGCTGCACCCATTTCGAGGCGAGAGTAAAATTCGTCCGCTTCGGCACGTCGTCCTCTAACACTTGATCAAACGCATCGTCATCGTCAATCGTGATATCTTCCATCGGCGTTTTGGGCGTCAACTTGAGTCGCACCACTGCACACCCCCCATGAGGAGGTACCGAACGGAATACGTAGTGTGCGCCCCGCTTTGGTACCAATGTTGGCTGGGTTGACATAGTCCCGCATGCGCTCCGTGGTTTTGGATAAAGTATTCCTCTTCCTCTTCCACTTCCACCATCTCCTCAATGCGCACATACTCTCCTCACTGGCTCGTATTCCGTCTCCTCTTCATGCCAGCATCGCGCGGGAGAAGAACTCTGAGGCGTCGAGGGTGTCATCGTCTTGGTCCCGTCTTCCTCGACGGCACGGGCAGACCCAACGATCGACTTGGGCTTGAGCACCGTGAATGGTTTGGAGATTATTTTCGGCACTTGCTTTTTCACTTGCGCGTGTGCCGCGTCGGTGCAGGTTTGTCGGCAGCAGGACGATGGTCAAATTATATGGTCGTGAAAGCCATCCTTGGCAAACGTATTGGTATTGGTCCCGTCGTAAAGGCGCTCAAAGTTGGTTTCGTTCTCAGTAAAGAGCATCTTCGGGTACGATCTCTTTGTCGGAAACCAGCTCGACCTGTGTACTGCCCCGCTGGACAGGCAGACTCGGGCAAGGGGAGGTGGAGCAGTACAAAAAGTACCGCCCCAAGTCCTTGTGGTCCGCTTGAACCACATAATCGTCCACCAGTTGCAGTGAAGGCTTGGTCGACTTGGCCTCGTCCCAACTCCACGTATTGCGAAAGAGCAGCTGAGGGATCAAGTGCAGATCCGCCGTTCGGAAGCACGATTGAAGGCAGAGATGCGAATCGAGGTGGCATTTTCCTCATCTTCGTCCTTGGCATACTCGATGATCACATCCCAGTACCGACCCTCATCAAAGATGTCCGTATCGGTGATCTCAAACTCGTTCACATCCCGACTTCGGTTGGTGGACTCGCGAATGAGTTGCTCGTAGGGGTACGCGGTTTGGGGGTACTTGTAAATGTACTTTTGGTAGGAGTGGGTAGGCGTATTGTCAGCGTACCAGTACAGTTCTTTCACATCTTCTCCGTGGTTGCCTTGAGGGTTGGCAATCCCAAACAACCGTTCCTTCAAAATGGGGTCTCATTGCCATTCCGCGCCAACGAGAAGGCGAGACGACAGTGGCTGTCCGAAATACCAGCCAGGCCGTCTTCTCCCCACCGATATGCCCGCGAACGGGCCATGTCGTGGGGAAAGTGAGACCAGGCATCGCCATTGCCCGAGTAATCTTCCCGTACAGTCCCCTACGAAAGGCGAGTGGATTAGTTGAGGTAGGGACATAACAGAGTTGGGTACACAAGCAAGGAGCAACGTACCCATTGCCGTTCGCTCACATAAGGCCCCCATCGCTTCCAGTGCCGCTCCTTGCGTGCATCTTGGAGGACGAGTGTTCTCCTTGGAGGTCCCCGGAGACAGGAGGGAGATAGGTCGAGGGGCGCGGCGCATAGGGCGCCCCAGCCGCCGTGGCAAAGAGATGGATGTTGAGCGTTGGCGAGCGGCGGGGTCCCTGTCAGGGATCGATGGGACAGAGGCCAGAGAGGCGACCTCATCAGCGTTGAGGGTGGGGAATGTGCTCAAACTCCGGAGCACCCGAGCCGAGGGTGGTGTGCAGGGGGCATGCCCTGGACGCTGGAGCGGGCCGAGGACGAAGGGCAGCGTCGAGGGCGCGCTCGGCGAGCATGTGGTGGTCCTGGGTGTAGAAGGAGCCGCGTGGAGTGTGGGAGGGGCGGCGGGAGTGGAGGGCTCGGAGTGGCGGCGGGCATGTTTGGTGCGGTGCTGGGGGTAGCCGCCCGGGTGGTAGCACGAAGCTGGCGGGCGGAGGGGCGGTGGGAGGCCAGGGGCGGGGAGGTCGATGGTGAGCGCGGCGGGGGCGGGCATGGCGGTGGTGGGGCGAGGAGACAGGCAGGCTGGGCCGAGGGGGCGTGTCGCCCAGCATGTAGCATGGCATGTATTTCCACTGCCCAGCGGCGGCGCAGGCGTCGTGTGGGCTCCCAGCGGGGTGGACGGGTGCACCACTCAGGGTCTGGGCGTAATAGTTCTGGCACACGATCAGCCGGGACATTTGAAACGCTACCCACCCCGCCTGCATCCACGCCGCCCCTTCCCCACGGGCTAGTGTGTCACCCGGCCCTGGCCTGTGCGCTGCTCCCACCCCTGGCAGCGGGCTGATGAATATTGAATGGCCGATGACGACGACGCCGACCCGCGGATTTGGATATGCTGCCACCCACGCCATCATCGCCATGGCCCCTCGCCTTGGCGTGCTCCACGGCGTGCTGTAGCCGTAGCTTTGCAGATGGCCGAAGAACAAACTTCAAAATGCAATCAGAGCACTATCCATTCCATCCCACCCACGGGAGGCATGGGCAACGGGGGCACGCACACGCTGTCGTGCCATCGTATAAATACGTGGAAGACCAAGGATCTATAACGCTCCCATATACTGTGTAGTCTCAATTGTTTTCAAGACGATCCAACGCAATCTGAGTGTCATGGGAACAGGTTACCCCACTGCGCACGCTATATCCGGCGGCAGATCCTGACAGAAGCGAGCAAATGCAGCGAGGGAGAGAGGCCTCTATGGTTCGGGTGGCCGTCTCTCTGCATGCAGAGGCTGCAGTTCAGGTTTTTTCCACAAACGGAGAACAGCGTGCGTAGGCCATCCCGACCTTTTGAGAATGGGCCCACTGGAGGGCTCAGGGACACAATTAGTATGACTTACTGCTCTGCCCTTGCCCCGTTTTTTTTTGGCGTTCTACTAGTATATAGGCGGACCGGGACGGATCCTTTTAACGCACTCTGGAAGGCAAACCCTACCTGAGAGGGATCTGGAGCTTGCAGTGGAGAATCGGGGTGAGCCACATAGAGTCGTAAAGACAAGGTAAGAGCACCTTCAAAGTCGAGAGTGCCGCGGTGAAGGAGAAGACGGAGGTGTTTCGGAAGAGGGGGTTAAGGCGGGGGTCAGGGGGGGGCAAGGTAGTGTTAACCAGAGTTGGTCGGTAGGACGAGAGTCGATAAAGAGATAACCCTACTAAGCTTCAAGCTTCATGAGAGAAACCGAGGTATTCATGGCCCGCAAGCGCGAGCGCTCGTGTTATAACAGCCAAGTGGTACACTGACGGCGTTCCCGCGTTACGCGTTAAACCGTTAACGCGTTAACCCAACTGGGAGAGCCTGACCTCCCACACATAAGGCGCAATAGGGAAGATCTGACCTTTTCACCACCGGTACGTAGTAGCTCGTGTAGGTTGTGCTATGTGCCTGTGGCAGAGAGGTTTGGAGGGAAGGGCGGGGGGAGGGGCTGGCAGGGCTGTGGTAGGGCTGTGGCAGGGCATGAAGCTTGAAGCTTGAAGCTTGAAAGCTGCGGCAGGTGAAACGCGTTGGACGCTTGAAGCATTTGAAGCTGGAACGTTGAAACGGGACCGAGAGCGACCCAACACTGAGGCTCTGCATGGCAGGTTCAACAGCAGAAGAGGTTCGGTCGACACATTTTCTGGATCGGCCTAAGGCCTAAGGCCTAATAGGGCCGCGGGCGGAGTTCGGAGTTTTTGGAACCAGGAGGGAAGTTACATTATACGGAAGAAAAGGGTACGAGAAGCCATATCATCTTGTTGAGATATGAGATCTGAGATGCGCCGCGTGAATCACGGACCACCGAACGCCGAGCGTCAAACACACCCAAGCCAAACCCCAACGCCGAATGCAGAACGTGCAGAACGACAGAACGTGCAGAAGGCAGAACGCACCAAAGAAAACGTACAACTGATGGTATCCCAGATCCCAGAGCGGGTGTATATAGCAGCGGTGTCTGGCGCGTGAGTGTGACGAGTGTGACGGGTGACGGGTGACGGGTGGCGTATGGCGTGTGGCGTTTGCCAAGCACAAAATATGGCGCGCATGGTGCAGCCACCTACGTAAACTGCTTGTTGCGCTGTTGGTCTTTTAATTACTTCGTACTTACCATCAGAAGCATAAGTGGTAATCGGTAACCGAAACCGAAAGTGAACCGGAGCAGACCGACTGCCTAACACACACCTCTTTTCGAATAAGAGAGACCGTCGAACGAATATCGAGGGCTCGTCGCTCGTCCTAGATCCCACACCGCCTCTGGAAGAAGAGCTTTACGTACAAGTGGAATCGAAGGTCCTTTTGAAAGCGGTTTCGAGATTGGCCAGCGAGACCGGGGCCTCACCTGAGGACAGAGGCCTGGTGTGATCGGTGTGATGAGATCACAGAAGTGGGTATGTGCTGGTGTGGTGGCTGTGTTAGATGCTTGATGAGGAATATGTCGATTGCAGATCATACTATGGCTTGTGTTGTTGGCACCCGGAGCTCCAAAAGCCCCCAAGGGCTTTTTGGGCTTTTTATGTGGTGGGATTCTGACGGGTGTGCAATTCATGCAATGGAGTTCGATCTGATATGGATGGCTCTTCTGGTGCAAAGCCAAGCTGAACGATCTCCTTGTTCTTGAGATCTGAGATAGGAGATTGTGCTCTGCCGCAGGTGCGTGCGGTGTGATCTGCATATACACCGAAAGGGCCGAAGTAGGAATAGGAAAAATGCGGTACGTAAGTTCACAACATGGAGGACTGAGAAACTGAGGACTGATTAATGATTGTGGACGACAGATGGTCTCGAAGGGCGGCCTGTCTTGGGGCTGGGGGAGGGTGTGCGCGGGGTGGACATTGGGATGAGTCGTGTCGAATAGAAACTTTGCGCCAGCGACGACGAGCACGCGCAGCACGGAAACGAAGACTGGATTGGCTTGGGACCAGGTGGGGAGGGTCGCGTGTGGAGCATGGCGCAAACCGAAGGGGAGTGAGGCGGGCGGCGGGGTGGGGCCGAGTGGCTGGCAACGGCGCATGACGTGGCGGGAGGGAGCCGCGTGGGGGGGCGGGATTGGTTGGGGGTCGTGTCTTGCCAGCGCGAGGGCGACAGAGGGCCAAGCGCAGAACAAGCATGAGCGATGCATGATGCGCAGTGCGTGAGAGAGCCCAGCGCAGCGCAGGGGGCAGTGTGCAGACACGGCGGGTGATGCGGGCGGCGGCGCAGATAAGCGCGTGCGCCGGACGGAAGCGCAGCGGGGATTAAGCCAGCGCAGCCAACGTACCCGCCGGTTATGCGACTGCGCTGGCCTGCGCCGGCTGAGGCGCCCAAGCCAGCCTTCCTCGGAACTGCGTCTGTCTGCATCCTCAGGGCCCTCAGCCGCGGCCCCGGGCGGCTCCCGTGCGGTGTTTGCGGCCCCTCAGCACGCGTGTACGCGGCAACCATGAGCCATCCCAGCGCACCCACGAAGCTTTGGCCCGTCCTTCGAACCGGCTTAATGCTTGAAGCTTGAAGCTTGAAGCTTGATGGCCCTGTTGCAGCCGTAGCCGCGAACGCCAGCCGGCATCCATAGTGCCTAGCCTGTCGGCTCCCACCCCAGCCCCCCATCCCACACGCCAGCAGCCCAGTCTTCCTCGCGGCTGCCGCCCCCTATCTATCCTCGGCCCATCGCACGTGTATAAAACCACCGCTTCGCCTGCCCTCGCCTCGTCTCCCCCTGCCCTCCCCCACCCGACCCGACCCACGATGCGCTCCGCCCTCCTGCGCCAGCCCCTCCACACCCCGCTCCGCGCCCCGGCCGCCGCTGTGGTCCGTGCCGGCGTGCGCGCTAGCCTGCCCCGCCCCGCCGCCTGCCTTTCCGCCCGCGGTGTCCATGGCCTGTCGTCCCTTGCATCCGCACGCCCCACCCCCCCCCCGCCGCTGCCTGCCATGGCCACCCGGGCGTACTCGGCGGCCAACTCCGTGCCCCATGTCAACCTCCAGTTCCCCGACGGCACCCATAGCAGCTTCAGTGGCGGTCTGTACATTGAGTACGTTGGCTCTCTTCGTTCCCAGCCCATATCACCATCCCGCTCCTGGCGCCCAGGATGGCTTGGGTGCTGCCTTGCGCCTGGTACTAGCCACAGCCTGGCGGGTTGGATTCGATTGCATGTGTGCAGAGGACAACGCTGACCGGAGATGATTGTGCGGTGGTGGTGATAGTGGCGAGTGGGTCCCTTCGATGACGGGCGAGACACTCAAGGTCTTCAACCCTGCTACCACCGAACAGGTGGCCGAGTTTTCCCAGGGCGATGCCCACGATGTCGACCTGGCTGTGCAAGCGGCCCGTCGGGCATTCAGACGACCTGGGGCCTGCACACCACCGGCCCGCAACGCGCCGTGTTGCTCAACAAGCTGGCGCGTCGTTGATTGAAGACAACTACGACGAGTTGGCCGCCATCGAAGCGTTGGACATGGCAAGCCCTTCTCGATTGCCAAGGCATTTGATGTGGCGCAGCTACTCGGGGCCATTCGCTACTTTGCCGGATGGGCCGACAAGCATTCAGGCCAAGTCTTTCGGGGGAAAACCCCACTTGTTCCAGTACACCGCGCTTGGAACCCATTGGCGTTTGTGCCGCCATTGTGCCCTGGAATTACCCTCTGATGTTGACTGCGTGGAAGCTGGGCCCGGCCTTGGCAACGGGCAACACGGTGGTGCTCAAGTCGGCGGAAAACACGCCCTTGTCGGCATTGAAACTGTTTGAGTTGATTGACAAAGCGGGCTTCCCCAAGGGCGTCGTCAACCTCGTCACGGGCCTCGGCACGGCGCAGGTAACGCCGCCTGAGCACCCTGACATTGACAAGATCTCCTTTACTGGCTCGACGCGCGTCGGGCGCGTGGTGATGAAGGCAGCGGCCAACACCAACTTGAAGAAGGTCACGCTCGAATTGGTGTGGCAAGTCACCCTCGGTCGTCTTGGACGATGCCGATTTGGAACAGGCCGTGTCGTGGTGCACCATGGGCGTCAACTTTAACATGGCCAAACTTGCTGTGCCGGCACGCGGATTTACGTGCACGAGGATATCTACGAACCCTTCTTGGCCGGCTTGAAGGCCAAGTTTGATGCCATCAAGGTCGGCGACCCGTTCGAACAGGATACCTACCTCGGGCCCCAAATTAGCAAGGCGCAGTACGAGCGGATCATGCACTACATCGAGGTGGGCAAGACGGAGGGCAAGCTGGTCACGGCGGCAATGCGTTGAGCCAAGACCGCTACATTGGAAAGGGCAAGCCTGTTGGTTGGTTCATTGAGCCCACCATCTTTACCGATTGCGCGGAAGACTCGGTGATCAGCCGCGAAGAAATCTTTGGCCCCGTGGTGGTCGTGCACAAATTCAAGGACCACGAGGAACTGTTGGCCAAGGCTAACGACTCGATGTATGGCTTGGCTGCTGGCGTGTTCTCCCGCGACATTTCCAAAGCACTCAAGACGGCACATGCGCTCCAGGCTGGTTCGGTCTGGGTCAACACGTACAACGCCCTTTCGGCCAGGTTCCGTTTGGCGGATACAAGGCCTCGGGCATCGGTCGTGAAAATGCTAGCTACGCTCTGGAAAATTATGTTCAGGTCAGGCCGTGTCAGTCAACATTGATGCGCCCAACCCGCTGTGAAGAAGCATCCGTCCATGCATCGCACATCATGCCAAGCTTCATGCGCAAGAATGAAGGCAACCGACCATGCGATTCTCCGCTTCCACACTCTCCTCAACTTTGATCAGCCCTGTACTGAACCAATGTGTTCCTTTTGTTTGTTAAACGTTAACGCTCCAAATAATCGGCTAACCCACACGATCGTTAATCATTAATCAGGACCCCGGCTACTACATAAGCGCTAAGCTTCCGTATGAGGGGGTGCTTAGTTTTTTTGCTTTCTTAGATCGAGTCGGCCGGTTCTTCCTTCGCTTCCCATAGACACTCGTACCTAGCAAAGTTCAAGTAGTAGTGCAATTGGCAATTGCCAGGAACAGAGGAACTGAGTGCACTGTGTCTCAGCTCAGCAACTCTTGAACCCCACAACATTGCCTGTAATTAGTTTCTCCACCGATGGACCTCGTCACGTGCAGCCACTCAGAACAAAGTACTTGTTCCTATATAGTCCTCCGGTCTCACCGGCCTCACCGAGGTTCACCCTCCTCTCTCCTAATGGTAACTTGAATGCCTTTACCCCTATGGGTTAGGCGGCGATGGCGGTGGTGACGCGCGGTGACGGGCCAGTGACGCCTAGAAAAGGTGTGCGAGGCGCCTTACCCCACGCTCGGAGTGGAGCAGCCCCATCCCACACCGAACCCCCGCCCACACCACGCTCCTCCTTCCGCCTCGCCCATTCCGCCACCTCCTTCCGCCTGTTCCGCTCTCCCTAGGTTTTTGCCGCGGGTAGATTTTCCCCATCCATCACTTACCCATGTCCTTCGACGTCTCTGTCGACGGCAAGCACGACCGGCGCCCCCCCCGCGGGCGGGGCTGGGGCGGAGCCGGGGGTCGCGGTGGACGTGGCGGATGGGCGCGTGACGACCCCGCCGCCCGCGAAGCTGCCTGGCTCTCTCGCTTTCGCCGCATCGTCCTCAACCTGGGCGAACCGGACGATTTCCATGCAGCGAGTGAAATGTATGCGGTCGCTTCGGAGCTCGTTGACGGCGCTGCCGCTGCACCCCACATCGCCTGCCCAACCATCACCAAGGCCTTCCTCGTTGCCGTGACGGAACAGCCGCATAAACACCTCTTGCTCCTCGCCCTCCTCTGTGTTCTGGCCTACACCCCTCCCCCTCCCCGCCGTCCGCACGAGCCAGAGACGCAGCCGGCCGACCCATCAGAGTTCCCCGCCGACGATCCTGCTCTGGCTTTAAAGGAGGCTATTATTGATGGCATGCTGCGCGCCTTCCGCTCATTTTTGGACCAACGCTTCTGGCGCTCGGTCCGTCTCCAGGTCCGCTTTTTCGCGCTTATGGTCGGCGTCGGCCTCTTGGACCGTTCCTCGCTCCTTTCCCTACTCGATTCCTTTGCTGCCGTGCTCGGCGAACCGGCAGTCACCGCCGCCCGTGGCGACTGGGCTGCAGAGGTAATCATCGAGACGTTGATTTTCGCCGGACCTTACCTCACTTTCTCCCGTCTTGCCGGCCTCCCTGACGATGGTCCCAATGTAGATGCTGATGTCGAATCCGATGCAGCCCCCACGTCCCACAGGGGCTGCTGCCGACTTGGACCACCTCGTTGACGCTGCTTGCGTACGACCAAGCACGTCGTGTGTCGCAGGACCTCGTTGCTCCCTTTACCCAGGACGCTGAGGTGCCTCACTTGACTACCCAATCCTTCGCATCCAAAGTACACGCTTTGAACACCATGCGTACTCTTCGTTTCCCCCACCTGTCCTTTCTCCCACATCTCACCGCCCTCGTCCCACCCGATACCGCATCGCGCTTGCAGCGTCTCCCTAGCTCCCTTGCCGCCCAGGTCCCTGAAACCCTCATCCCCCCCGAGACGGAGGAAGTTCCTGTCCTGCTCGACCCATTGGACGACCCACGCACCGACCCACCCGCCTTGCGCGCCGCCTCTGACCCGGCCGCACGGGCAGAACAGGTGACGCGCTCAGGTCGCGGACCGTACGGGACCAAGATGGTCCTGCTGCGCTGGATGAGCGGTACCACCCCTGCGCCCGACTCGGTCGCGTCGGTGGTCCTGCGCAGCGTGGTGGATGATCTGGTGGACCTGTACGAACCGAATAGGAGAGAAGCGGCTCGCGTGCTCACTAATCTCCCGCACTGGTTCTCCCACGGCGTCTTTGGTGGTCGTACTGACCCCGAACGAGGCCTCGCCCCGCCCCAGAGTGACTTGGCTCCGGACGACGAGGAGGCCGTGTGGGGCGTGCAACACGTTTCTGCTTCTGCTTCCGCTCCGCACAGGTCGCCATTGATCCTGGAGGATTTGGTGGTGGAAGGATTGTTGTCAATGGCTATGGTGTTGCCCCGACCACCTTACCCCGTGCTGTACTATGCCACGCTGTTGCGCGAAGTTGTCAGTCTGGCCCCTTCGACAGTCGCGCCTGCTATTGGAAAGACGCTGCGTCGACTGTATGTGGCCTTTGGCACGGGCGCAGTAGAGCCCGAACTGGTACTTCGCACCACGGCGTGGTTCAGTGTCCACTTGAGTAACTTTAACTACGGTTGGGCATGGGGGGAATGGGTGGGCGCAATGGGCAGCCAGTAGGCGAGCCAAGGAGGGCACTTGTCACTCACTTGGTACAGCAAATGGTCTACTTAGCCTACTACGACCGTATCAAGGCGCTCCTCCCAAAAGCTTTGGCTACTGGCGCTCTCCCGCCCCACGAACCAGCTGGATCATTCGACTATGCCCCAGCTGACCAGGGCGGCGATCCTACCTTGGCCTTGTTGGTCGCCCCGGCCGCACGCGTCTTGGCGGCTCTAAGGGCTAAAGTTCCCCCAGAAGAGGTACAGGCTTTGCTGTCCCGCCTCACTACGTCCCTCGCTGCCGGTCCAGGGACGAAGTGGACACGGCGCAAGTGGAAGTCGAGTTTCTCCGGGTCGAAACGGACGACGTGACGGGCGAACGGAGACTGCGTCCGCTCGGCACTGCCACAACCACCGCAACCACCACCACCTCGACAACAACATTGACTTCGGAACAAGATGCGACGGACCAAGTGGCTGCACTGGCCATATCCTGTCTCCTCCTCCTTGGTTCCCGCTCCTTCTCCCACCTACTCAACATTGTCGAACGGTACCACCCGCTCCTCCGCGCCCTTAGCCAGACGGACCATATGCGCGTCACCCTCCTCGCTGCTGCACTCCGCTTCTGGCGCCAACACGATGAGTGGGCATGTATCGTCGTCGATAAGCTCTTGCAGTATAGAATTGTTGAACCGAACGATGTTCTCACCTTCCTCTTTGCCCCTTCCACCTCCACATCCACATCTACATCCACCTCTACATACACTTCCACCTTGGAGTCCAACCTGGACTCCAATTCCATCTCGACCTCGACCTCGGCTCGGACGCAACAAGGACCTGGTCACGTCCGCTCTGGGGGCAACTAGCTACCTTGGCACTGGAAAAAGCCGTGGCGCGCGTGGCGCAGTTACGTTCCCGCTCGCTCTTGCGCTCCCACTTGGCCACCAACGAGCACGACGAGCAAGTTGAGCCAGATGACACGACGAGCACGATGAGCCGCGTAGGGTGCAGGCACTGGATAATGTCGAGCAGGAGTTGCGCCGCGCACTCGTCACGGCCGTCGTGGGCTTGGGTAAAGGACTGAATTCCTCACCCGATTCTCAGCCTGAGTCTGAGCCCCAGCCGGAGCCCAGGCTGACCCCCAAGGTCATTCTAACCAACCCGCAGGCGGAGCAGGGGAGGAGGAGGCGCAGAAACCAGTCAAGGACTGGGAAGCGTACTGGCGTTTGGGCTGGTACAAGCAGTTGCTGCGCACGTTCCATGTTGAGTTGCAGGCTCATGCCGAAACAGTGCAGGCTTCTGTCCCGCCCGGTCTGGCTAGGCAGTTGTTGCTCCAAGCTTGTTTCTTCGGTACCGAGTAGCCAGGAAGGACCAAAATTGATGCAACCCCACTCCAAGTGGGCAGAGTCGCGTGCCGGGGGAGGCACTACCATGAAAAACCGTATATTATTCGTCTCTTTAAACGAGCAATCCTATTGCGTCGAGAGAGGCGGGGGAAGTTGGTTTGTGTGCACGTGTACACTGGCAGCCGTGAAGGACCCATATACGGGGACGGAAGGACCGAAGAAAGAAGGGAAGAGGGAAATGACAAATGAATGAACATCCTATTACTTTCTACTTTACTTTGCGGGTTCGTCCATCAGTCGTGGCACCTACCCCCCTGAGTTGGCCGAGGTGTAGAAGGGCAACCGCACTGGGGTAAGTAGCCCGCCATGCTGCTTTTGTATACTGCCCACCCGCATCGTCAACACTCCTACGATATCCCGGCTAACCTGCCCGGAGGTCCACCTGACCACACAACAGTGCAGAAACAGATGCTGTGGCCGGAATGGTACCCGCGCTCTCACCTTTATGGGCGAGAGGGCTTTCAGTGCCCTCTGCACCATGTTCTGGCTCAAGACATTCCCCGCCCGTCTAGTTGTTAGTAGGGCAATGGACAACTCATCTCCTCAAACCCTCAGGACGTACACCGCATGCCCCGCATTCAGCGTCCCGGCTGCTATTCCTCTTGTCGAAGCTGCGGGCACGGATAATGACGATGACGATGAATGGTCGTAGCCTATAGGATAACCCCCTTCCTCCTCTACTTCGGCATAACCCGCAGGCTCAATCGTTAGCTCCCGCCCGACATACTGGGGGCCCCAGCCGAGTACAGTCAAGACAGGCCCTAACCCGGTGCATGGAGCAGGCAAGAGAGTTCGTGCCGTATGTAGTGACAGCTTGCGCGGACCAAGTCTAGATGCCCTACCCTGTGACCTGTGACTCCATCATGGTGCTTCCATCGTGCCACCAATCCATCCATCGTCCACCGCCCCCGCGAATCTAAGTTTTGCGCGTGCTGCGACGAGGCTTGTTCCCCGTACCGCTTGTCGATCCGGTCTGGGCCTGGGCACGCGTCGCAGCCCGCGTACTGGGTTTCTCCTCGTTCCCCTCAGGTTTCCTCCTCCTCCTCTTGCTCCTCCTCTTGATCTTGATCTTGTTCTTGTTCTTGGTCTTGGTCTTGGTCTGCCTCTTGGTCTTGCTCTTGCTCTGCCTCTTGCTCTGCTTCCTCCGTCTCCTCAGTTCTCGGGCGCAGCGGAAGAGCGTCCGGCCGACGGCGCAGGCGACTTGCTCGTCCGTTTGCGCGTTCGGGGCGGACGAGAAGTTCGACGGCGCTTGCGTGCAGGCGAGGGCGTAGATGTATCGGACCCACTTGCATCGGGCGTACTCGCCCTCCCAGCTGCTTCAACAAGCGGCACAAGTTGGGGGTAGACCATAGGTCAAATCCGGGTGTGGGCTGGGCATCGCACGCGGGACACGTAGCTGTCGCCGCCGCCGCTGCGGCGGCACCTCGACGTGTGCGTCCAACCGGTGGAGCAGGGGGCGGACTACGCGCGCGTCGAGCCAATTTCGGAGCCAAGGATCGCGTTACCAGCGCATCAGGTACCGTGGACTGAGATTCAATCGTCTCCAACGCAGCTAGGTCGTAGTACTCTTCCAGCTTGGCCCACACTGCTGCCGCACCAGCCTCTTCGAGCTCCGACGACGCAGGACCAGCCAGCCCGCGCAGCCGGTTGAGCACGGCGAGTAGGTGCGCATGTTTGTGGATGCCGACGGGGCGGAACTGCGAGATGGCAGCGAAAAGCGCTCCTTCGCCCTCGGGCGTGTCGAGCCAGGCCATGACGGTGAGATACGAGATGGGCAGCGAAGGTTAGAATACGGGGAGGCCGAGCACGCTGCGTATTACGTAATTGGCATTGCATGTCTACGCCTCCGCTCCGCAGGTGCTCTGGATCCAACGAAAGTCGAGTAGCCCCACTGGCAGCAGCCGGCCCACCACTGCGGTCACCACCACCACCTCCCCATCCCCCCTCTCCTCCCACATGTCGACATCCGCTTTTTCCACTGCTGCAGAACCCCGGTGATGGCCAGGGACATGCTCATCCAACACCACTGTGAAGGTATGCTCGATGTTGCGGCCATTCTTTTCTCCGATACACGTGTCATTCCCCAGACGGGCGGAGGGGGCTGGTATGACCGACGTTACCGTGGCCAATGTCCGGGACTCCGTGTTGGAAGCCATTATCTCTTACTCATCCCAAACGTGATGGCATCGTGCCTTTTCGCGGGGGTTCAGGTGTGCACCTTACATCCCAATGGTTACTTCACATAGAGTACAAAGGGAAGATCCAGGTTTGGGTCGGAGTCTCGCTCGAGGACGCAAAGGGAGCTACTGCTATGCACCACACGATTGTCTCTATTGATTTCCTAGCGGCTCACATACGAGTCACTCGGCACACGGTACAGCTGAATGGTTGGTGGGCTTGCCTGCTGGCCTACTGAGATCGACTTGCCCCCTCAGTTTCCCAATTTGCTCCTTTGTAGGCAAGAAAACCAGTACCCCGGAGGTTGTATGGCCCGAGCTCCACCCTGCTTGTTGGCCGCGCCGGCTCAGACAAGCACATAGGTCTTGCTGACACCACCCCAGATGTCGCGCTGATCTTCTCGACCCTATTTGACAGTGTGTGCAACGTAAGAGGCTTAACAACCCCTCTCCCCTTCCCCTTCCCCTTCCCCTTCCCCTTCCCCTTCCCCTTCCCCTTCCCCTTCCCCTTCCCCTTCCCCTTCCCTTCCCCTTCCCCTTCCCCTTCCCCTTCCCCTTCCCCTTCCCCTTCCCCTTCCCCTTCCCCTTCCCCTTCCCCTTCCCCTTCCCCTTCCCCTTCCCCTTCCCCTTCCCCTTCCCCTTCCCCTTCCCCTTCCCCTTCCCCTTCCCCTTCCCCCCCCCTCCAACTCTACAGTGGGGTAGGGAACGCCTGGACCGCTATGGGCAGCACGAAAGATGAGCTTGAAGGAGTACGAAAAGGCAATAGGGCAAGTCAGACACAAGTCCTTCATGAAAGCTCCATTGCGGAGTGCAATAACTGACAAGAACGCTGAAAGCAGAGGCACACCTTTCCAGGTACGAAAAGACAGAGGGTAGTCAGTTCATGTCCTTCAAGCAAGCTGAAGGGAAGAGACAAAAGCAAAAGGGAAGTAATTCGGAACGACAAAGGGGTTGCGCTGTGCGCACGGAACGAATCATCCGAGCCAGCGAGCGTCATTTATCATTGATCATTGGGGAGAGGGCAGGAGAACCTTATAGCACTGCCCTCTGGCAAGCAGGTCATCGTCTGTTTATCCATCAGAAATCCTAGTACTGTAGTGCTGAGCTTGCCGAGACTCAGCCAACAACACCATTACAGCTACTAGAAGACCACCGGGCCTACGGCCGGTCAGCTGGGGCTTCGCCCCAGCTTGATGCTTGGTGCACCGTCGCCATCTTAGTCACCGGGTCGCCTTCCCCACCGTAGCCACCGGTCCACCGTTCCACGCTGGAGAGCGGAATAGTATTCACCACTACGCCTCGGGCGGAGATTTTATCACCCATGTGCATCCGCCTGGCTGCGCCCGCCTGGAACGCGCCGGTGAAAACGAAAACGTGCCAGGTGGCATGCTTGTGTAATTTTACGTAAAGTAAAACGGGGGTCTGCGATATAAGATTTTTCCCCCTGGTTCTGACGACGCGAGGATACTACGGCACCAAGACGCGGGCAGTTGTTTGCGCATTGGAAGGAGTTGGCTACTAAGTCTCAGTGGAAATGGTTCCTCGCTCGGATGTCACCACGTTCATCCGTGTCCACACGCGCTTCCTAGGGTACGGACCGGATGGCGAGAGCCGGAGGGTCCTGATATCCTGGCGATCCCCCTGGTTCCTTGACCTTAGTGGCGCTTCCAAGTAACCCCCGCAAGATGAACGGTTCGGTTTAGACGTAGCGTTCCCCCTGTCCCAGCCTTAAGCTCTGTCAATGATATGAATTCAGAAGGGAGATAATCTTCTCACGCTAATCAGCAGGCGACACACACTTAAAGTGCGAATAGAAATGTCTTGTGACGTATAGCACCACCACCCGCTTCATCCCCTTTTGGCCACCACAGCCCAAGACCCTGAGGATGGCAAAATGTGATGCGCGTGATGCATGGGGCTGTGACGACATGTGACCCACAATTATCTTGCTGTCCATGGCTGTGTATAATAGTGTTGGGCTTTTGAGGAGCAGTCGGTCTTGGCTGGGAAGACGACCCGAAACCGGGCTCCTTCCGGTCCCTCCGGTCTCATGCACAGGCTGAGATCACTACTACCCCACACCATCCTCGTGTCACTTGCCACACTGCATGTGTTGATATATATGCCTCCAACCCGGGCCCATCCGCCTCTCCGCCCCCGCGCTCAAAAACTGAGCACAGGCACAGCTCCTCGCCACCCACTTGCTTTCTGCTCTCGCGGCCCAAGTCAAGCGGTGTCAGGCCTCAGGCCTCAGGCGTCAGGCCTCAAGTCGGGCTGGCGCGCGCCACGGTCGCAGCGCGAGGCAGTGCCGATTCAGAAGCGCCTATACTACTACTAGTATCTTACTCTCTGTGTATAATACCCCGCGGGAACGAACACATGATCGTCATGAATACGTCACAGTATAATGGCTTTTCACTTTTCTCGTGCTCTGTGGCTCTGTGGCTCTCTCTCAGCCTCTGGCGTCGTGGGATGCGTCGGAGTCTTCCGCGCTTGCCGCGGTCGGAGTCAGATGGTCAGAAGTGATTATGACGGCCATCGCCAGATGCCGAGCGGTCGGGATGGATGACAGCGGTGACCTCCATCGCAACCCCAACCTCCCGGCCGCCACCCGGCCGGAATCGGAAGTGCGCGCTGGATGCGGGAAGCACACTGCCCCCCTGCTGCGTCCGGGTGGCCTGACCTTGAGGCACCACATTTCTGCGCGGTTGGGCCCGAAAGCCTTCGTTTGCGCCTGCATTCGCATAATAATAGTCGCGACAGAAGACCCCCCGACAGCCACCAGCCCTGCTGTCTCCCCTCCTCTTCCTCTTCCAGCTTTCCCTCCTCCATCGCCCTCGCCACCGCCATGACCCCCCCCTTCCCCTGGACCCAACACTGCCCAACGACGGCCCGCGTCGGCCGGGTCTTCCTCCACCTGCCCGCCCCTCACGCCCCCTCGTTCTGCCTGCCCCTCCCCTCTCCGCTGTCAGAGGAGCGCCTCGATGCTGCGCGGATTGGCATGCGTTTGCCACTCAGTCCATGCCCCTTCGCCTCCGCAACCCCGCACCCAACTCAAACGTCTCCAGCTCGTCGACAGCATTACTGCTCGCCAGCGTCGCGTGTCCTCGGCTGGGGCCCGCCTGCTCCCTCTTCTTCCCCAGCGCCGACGGCCAGTCAGCATGGACGGCTCCTATGCCCTTCCATCTGGCCTGTCCGATTCCCCACGCTCGCCCGGATCATCATGCCCCCCTTTCCCCGCAATTATCTCTTTCCCCACGCTCGACCCTTCGCCCTACTCCCACACCCGCTCTTACTCCCTCAACTCTTCCACCCGAGGGTCGCGAATGCTTTATCACTACACCTCGGCCTTTCGGTGCAAGACTCCAGCGTTGCTATGTCAGGGTCGTCTCCGCGCGCCGGCCAGCGACCCTCATCCTTGCCTCGCCCCCGCCCTCCCCTCCGCGGGGGGTCCGTGCAAGCGCCTCATCTGCCACTCAGCGTGTGCCACGTACGTGGTTGCTGCGCCTACTGGTGCGCAAGCATGTGTCCGCTCCTCCGCTCGGCCTGGGGCATGGGCAGTTCCCTTGCTCCCTTGCTCGTATGATGGCATCTTCTTCAGCGGCCCTTTATGTGATCATGGCTCGGCTCCCGCATGCGTTCGCTTGCTTGCGCTTGCGCTCTAAGTTTTCCTCTTGCCCTCTTCTGGCACGTCTACGACCTACATACCATGCACGAACTCTTTTTCCCCTTGGGGACTTACGCTACTTTACTACCACCCCACCCCACTTGCCTCGAGTGTGTGTTCGAATGTAGATGATATATAGGGATCGCAATCCTTTGTTATCGATAGCGCACGATCGACACAAAAAGGCACCTCTAGTTAGTTGTTCCTGTCCATACATTTAGACCAAGTAAGCGACGCTCGTGAACCCTTCTGGTGCTGCCAACGCGAATTTGTCCGTGGGGGGCATTGCCCCGTGGTGTGGCGTCTCATGATACCGAAGGTGGAGCTGGTTGCGTGTGGTTCCAGGTAACGTGTGCGTATGTCACGCGTTGGATAGCTGTGGGAACCCGGGGTGTGACCTAGGCAGGAAAGCCCGCGAGAGAGAGCAATAATTAATGGAAGAGTGAACTGAGAGGGACTTTTTCCCGTTGCCAGAGACTGAAACGGGAAGAGAGGACACATCTCTTGTTTGGCCCGTTATGACTCCTATTGATTGGATACTTGTCGATGGTGACTTCTTTGCCAGCATAGCCTGGGTGCCACACTGTTGTCTGTGGCCCACCGAGGATAGAATCAACTTCTCGCTGAGTGTGTATATCCCACAGACCGGGAAGTTTTCTTCTACCCGACAGTCATCAAGCTTCAATGGGTTAGTGGTATTACTACATCGTTGCCAACACGCCAGTGTCGTATCGATGTGACAGGGGTTCGATTCCCCTTTGAAGCACTCCTTTTTTGGGTCCGGATACGACCGACGTTGCCGCGCGTGAGGATGCCAATGAGGCAGAGACCCCGTTTTGGCCCGCATGCACAAGCCACGAGACCGTTGCGAAAACTAGCGCCGCCGGTATATATTTTTTGGAAGTCCTCGTCATAAACCACGTGGAAACTTATGCGGCTGCTGCGAATAAGACTGGGCCAGAAGAACAAGCGTAGGTGAGAGTGCCGGGGGTGGCGGAGGAGACTGTGCGCTATCTGCGGCATGGGTTCGAGCGGGCGTGGCGGTGGCAGCAGCAGCAGCGTCCTTAGCAAGGGCGGCCTGTTGGGTATGCACTGGTGGTTAGTCTGGGAGTGCGTATAGTTTGCGTCGCTTGATCGCCGTCTTTTTCATGTTAATTGGGCGGGGTGTCGTGCAGCGTTTTGTAGAGAACAGGCCCAGGTGCCATCCCCTGTTCCCTCTTGTTCTCCTTCGAGGGGTGGAAGGATGCGTCGTGATGAAATGTCAGCCGGAGAACAGTTGTTTCTATATGGCGATTGGACCGAAGCACAATCGCGGGTGCCGGCCGGCGGCGGGCGAGGGGGCAAGGCTTGAGAAGGCAGGACGGGGTGGCGTTAGGGGGTGGACATGCCGTTCGTGCACACGCTACGGAGTAATGACACGCCAATGACGCATTGAAGGATGCAAGCGAGACCAAGTTTCTTCTATATGGCTGTGGTAACTAAATTCAAGCAAAACTTAAAGTAAACGCAACGCGGGAAGTAGTGCATAGGAACCGCGGATGCAGTCTCGGTGAGATACATGGCATGTATGCCAAAGTACTAAGCATGAACAAGAATCTGGCCCAGAGGATATGCCAGAATCCTACACCTAGTCAATGAAGAGGCTGACACACAATGCGAGGGGATTAACACGGCTTCAGTGCTTCTCGTAGCGATCGTGCTTGTCCTGTTGCTGACGTTCATTCGCAGCGGCCCGCTTGGACGCCCGCGAGCTGCCCCATCGGTTTGAGCTGTAGCCGGCACCAATCAAGTCGGCCGAGTACTCCGGAAAGCAATTTTGCCTGGCAAACGGTCCAGGCGCATATGCGGCCACATATGCTGCGTCCAGCCCTTCGGGCGGGGCGTACGTCGTTTGCACTGGATCCGGTCCAAAGATCAGCGTCTTAACCCATTGCTTTGATTTGGACAGTATACCTTTGGGAGCAGGTACAGGGACAGACGTCAATCCACCAGCGAACACAGGGCCATGGGCCATCGGCGTGGGGCCACGGGCACCCCCGCCAAGCGGGGAAGGACCAGAGGCCCACCCAGCAGATCCAAGCGACGTGCTTGTCATGCCAGCTGGGCCCATTGGCCTAGCGGACGAGGGGGGTGGCATGCGAGAACTGGGACTGGAGTTGGGGGAAGCGACCGGTTGGCATGCGCGAGCGGAGAGTGTGCCACCACCCTGTCCTGGATTGGGGTGCGTGACTGCGGGCCAGAAAGTGCGGAGCTGGGAGGAGAATGACGATTCTATCCGGGCCGGGGTAGATGTAGGAGCTGGCTGATGGGCTGGGGTTTGGAGCGGTGGGAATCGGGCTAGCCCCGCCAGGGGGACGACGGGACCCTGGGACCAAGGGGCCGCACCAGGCTGCTGCAAACGTAGCACCGGCATCAGGAGTGGGGATCGCCGAGCTCGACCAAGCCCGATGCGCTGGATGTTGCTGATTCTCCGCATTCCCGCAGCAGAGAAGGTGGCGACCACGACAAGTGCCGACACACATACTACCGAGAAGGCAATCGGGTTCTCTTCCAGGCCGGTATGCAAGTTCATACCAAAGAACGAAGCAATCAGCGCACCACCGGTAAAGCCCAAGGTGGCAATCGACACGTGCAGCTCAAGAGCAAGCAACTGATTGCGATTCGAATCGAGGATCAGCTCGACAATCTCTTGGGTACCGCCAATGTTAGATTGCTTGTTCCGTGTAGCTGATGACTTCTTCCAATTGTTTGTCAAAAGACTCGAGCAGCAGCTCGAGCGAGTCATACTGCCATGCCAAGCTCTGGGCCGTGGGAGGATGGCCCTGGGCTGCGTCGGTCAAGTGCATGAGAGCCATGTCCTCGTCACTCTCCAGCACCTCGGCCACAGCGCCCTTGACGCCTCGGGAGCGGGAAAGTAAATCACCCACTTTCCGCCGGTAGGCCAGAAGCGCACGCAGTTTTTCCCGATCAATGTTATGATCGAGCGAGGCGAGAAGGGAAAAGACGAGCTGACGGATCCTTCCAGCTCAATGTGCAGTGCCTCGAGCACACTAGCCAGAATGGCCTCGAGAGCTCGAAACTCATAAGGAAGTGCGCCTGTTTCTTCGTCCCCGGCAGAAGGGGCGACACTTTTGGTCACCTTTTTGCACGCGGGAGACATTGGCCAGGCGGAGGTTGTGCTCGAGGTTGTACACAAATGAACTGTGGAGCTGACTGTTGGAGGCGCCATACCTTCATTCCATTCAACGACCCGTCAGCAATTCACGACTCGTTTCCAAGAGGAGCAAAGAACAGAAGGACATACCCATCAAAGAGAAGCACAGTATCATGCTTGACGAGGGCGCGGATGTGAAGCATGTTTACCAAAAAGGCTCCGCGGCGGGCAAGGATGGTAGGCACAACGTTAGGAACACGCGAGTCGATCTTGCGCAAGTCGCGCATCTCCAGCCCATTTTCGGCACACAGGACGGATTTGTCAAATGTGCCGCTAACTATGCGAGCAGTGCCATGGCGGTCAAAGATCGTGCAGCGGAGCAAGAGCCCGTCTTGGAATGCAGTGATCCAACCGTGCCCACCAGGCGGGGCCAAAGTGAGCACGGGCGCCGGGGCGGTGCGCGGGACCGGCATCAGAGGCATGAGACGATTCTGGTCCTGGTTCGGAGTTGGGGCGGTGTTTGTGCTGGTGCCAGTGCTGGAACTGGGATCGGCGGCGCCATCTGGAGCATCATGAGTCTTGCTGGATGCCCAGCGGAGTGCGGAGGTGGTGGATAGGGGACGGGGAAGGACAGAAAGCGATGGGGTGGATAGGAGGAGCGGAGGGAGGGGAGAGGGCAGTAGCTGGGGACGCACACGCGGCTGGGCGATCCGCAGCAGGCAGAAGGCACATGGCGGTGGCCGACATGGCGGACGGATCATGGCGGGCGTGGAGAGGGAGGAGATGAAGGAGGAGGAGATGGAGGAGAAGTAGGTGAGGGAGGTGGAGGAGGTGGAGGAGGTGGAGGAGGATGGAGATGGAGACGGAGGAGATGGAGATGGAGGAGGCGAAGCAGACGGAGAGAGAGAGAGAGGTGGAGTTTTGCTTGGCTGAGATACGAGATTCGATTCTGAGAGTCTTCTCCGGGGGGCTGCCGATGCACGTGAGGACTTGAAATTGAAAGCGCACGCGGCCGCCACACACTGCGCCCCCAGCTGGCGAGACTGGCGCCGTGCCGGGACGGGGCGGTGTGGGGGGGCGCGCGGATGTTGTTTCCTCCTGCTCCTCCTCCAGCACCATGGGCCGCGAGATCATCACCTTCAGCGTCGGCCAGGCCGGCACCCAGGTCGGCACCGAGTTCTGGAAGAACATCACCGCCGAGCACGGCCCGACTATGAAGGCTCCTACGTTGGCTCTGACGACCGCCAGCTCGGCAAGGTGGACGTCTTCAACGAGTTGCCGACAGCAATCGCTTCGTCCCCCGCAACATCACTGTTGACCTTGAGCCCGGCACCATCGACGTCGTCCGCAACGGACCCCTCTCCAAGCTTTTCCGCCCCGACTCGTTAATTTTTGGAAGCTCGGGGGCTGGCAACAGCTTTGCCAAGGGCTACTACACCGAAGGTTCGTCTAGCCCCACCTTTCAACCCCCCCCCTCCTGCTTTCTCCTGACTCCTCCGTCTTCTGCTCCCCATCCAGGTGCCGAGCTGATAGACTCGGTTATGGATGCGGCCCGCAAGGAGGCCGAGAAGGCTGATGTCCTCCAAGGCTTCCAGCTGCTCCACTCCCTGGGCGGTGGTACCGGCGGGCTTGGGTACTAACCTGCTCACCAAGCTTCGCGAGGAGTTCCCCGACCGCATCCTCAGCTCTTGGTCGGTCCTTCCGAGCCCCAAAGTGAGTGAGGTGGTGGTGGAGCCGTACAACGCAACTCTCAGTTTCCATCAGTTGGTAGAACACTCGGACCTCACCTTTTGTTTGGACAATGAGGCGCTGTTTGACATTGCATGAAGACGCTTCGCATCAAGGACCCCACCTCGTCCGACTTGAACAAGGTCATCGCCAAGGCCATGTCGGGTGTGTCAACGACATTGCGTTTCCCAGGCCAGCTCAACTCGGACCTGCGTAAGCTTGCTGTCAACATGGTCCCCTTCCCTCGTCTTCACTTCTTCACCGTTGGCTATGCGCCTCTCGTCTCGCTTGGTTCCAAGGCGTACACCAACCTCAAGGTGGCGGAGCTGGTGCAACAGGGCCTTGCTCCTGGCAATACCATGGCTGCCGTCGACGCTCGCTGTATGTATTCCTCCTTTTGGTTGTTCAATGAGTTTCTGATGAATGTTTCTGCTGTTTAGTGGGCAAGTACCTTACCATTGGTGCCAACTTTCGGGGCGAGGCCATCAAGAGCAAAGACGTGGAGGACGAAATGTTCCAGGCACAACAGAAAAACGCCTCTGGCTTTGTCGACTGGATCCCGCAAAACATTACCACGTCTCTCTGCGACGTGCCGCCGGTCGACTCACCAGTTAGCGCCACGTTTATTGGCAACACCACCTCGGTCCAAGAACTGTTCAAGCGGACCCAAGCCCAGTTTTCCGCCATGTTCCGTCGCCGCGCTTTCCTTCACTGGTACACCGCCGAAGGCATGGACGAGATGGAGTTTACTGAGGCCGAGTCCAACCTCATGGACCTTGTGTCGGAGTACCAGCAGTACCAAGAGGCTGGCATCGACGAGGATGAGCTCCTTGAGGAGGGATACGAGGAAGAGTACGCCGAGGAAGATGGCTTGGCGCCCGCTGAGGATGCTTACGAAGCCAATGGCTACGAGGGGGAGCCACAGGAGTAAGCTTCGGTCGCTACCCACTCTCTTTGGAAAATTATTCCATTTCCCTCCCTCTCGCTCGTCAACAGAGGTGAAATCTCTGCTGCCACGTCTGCTTCACACCCTCCCTCCCCCCTCTCTTCTATCTTGCCACGGGACTGAGCATTGGCAGGTCATGCCTGGGCCTGCCAAGCCATGCCAGCCAGGCCACCTGTTATTCCCGTTTCCCTCCATTTCTCGGCATTTGTTTCTTCTGTATGCCCTCTATCCCTTTAGCTTGTGCTGTGACATTTTTTTCCCCATCTCCTTGTATTCCCATCCACCCTGGCCGATGGCGACTACCCCGCTTCGATCTGTTCATTAGCATATTGTGTGTATTGTGCTAATGCTGCAGCTCCCCACTTCGTTCGCCTGTAAGTATATGGGAACTATGGATATGTGTGTACAATGCGAGCAATGCGTGCGATGGCATTCCACGCCAGAAGTAGCAGGACATGGGGGCCGCCATTTTGGGTGTGGCACCGTGGGGGGTGTTGAGTGCATGGTGCCTCCGCTCGCGCCAAAAAAGAAACCGAAAGGGAATGCAGGAATGCACGGTAAAACGGGGGCATACTGGACGGAAGACTCGTTCAATGCTGTCGCGCCACGACGAGGGAGAGACGGCTACAGCGCCTGCCACCTCATCCCCGCTACAACAGTTGGCGCTCGCTGGCCCACGGCAAATGAGAAGCCTGTTTAGTTCTCCGATTCCTGCTCGATGGCGATGACGGCAGCACGCTTCTCGGCAATGCGCTGGGCACGACGTTCCCGCATCGCCTTGTTGCGGGCACGACGGGCCTCCATCTGGTCGGCAAGGTGCTTGGAACGCGCCTTCTCCGCCTTGGCCTTGTGGATGTGCTCAATCAGCACACGCTTGTTCTTGAAGACGTTACCCTTGCTCTTCAGGTACAGCTCGTGGTAAAGTGCTGTCAATCTTGCCCGCCTCGCGGTACTTGCGCAGGAGACGACGCAGCACACGCTGCCGCCGCATCCACAGGATCTTGGTCGGCATGCGCGCCTCGGCCGTACCGAAGCGCTTACCGTGGCCAGTGTGGCGACCGAGACGCTTGGCCGCGTGCAGGGCCCGAGCACGGCCCTTGGACTGGCCCACATCGGGCTGCTTGAGGATCTGGCCTTCGGCCACAAGCTTGCGAATGTTGGCACGGCTGTTGGCGTTGGCAATCTCCCCTTGCTCGGCGGGGTCAAGCCACACCTTGCGCTTGCCCACACCGAGCACATTGGCCGCGAGGCGTTTCTGGATGCGTAGGTTGCTGCCAGCCATAGCGAACGAGTCGGGTGCGGCAGACGACGGCTGGACGAGCAGGTCAATCCACCCCGCCTGGCCTCGAGGGCCCTCCGGCTCGGCGGCTGGGGCCGCGGGCGATGCATGGCTAGGGTTGGGGACACCAACCGCCCGTGCGCAGGGCTGCGGCAACACTGCCCCGGAGCCAGCGGAGGCGCAATGAAATGATGTACACAGACGTCATGCCTTTGCTCGCATTTGGTCGCCGCGCCCAGGCGTGGGACCAAGACCGGCGGTAACCCTAACGGTGCATCGTCTCGCGCCTTCGTCCCGTTTGGTATCCAGCCGCGCTTGCTACACCCAACGCCCTTCGTTCACCCTTTGCCTCTGCCGCTTGCTGCCCAAGATGGTGAGTAGCGCTCTTCTGTACCTACGTTGCCTCGACGAGCGCAGTGCTAACCACTTCCCTGTTCTCCTTTCCGTTCTCTTCCTCAGACTCTGGCCGTCGACCCTGAACCCCAGCGCCGAGCAGCAGGCCCGGACGCACAAGCTCAAGCTGCTCGTCCAGCAGCCGCGCTCTTACTTCCAGGACATCAAGTGCCCTGGGTGCTTTGCCCTGACTACCGTGTTCAGCCACGCTCAGACGGTCGTTGTCTGCGGCTCCTGCTCTCAGGTCCTGGCCACCCCCACCGGTGGCAAGGCCGCTTGACCGAGGGCTGCTCCTTCCGCCGCAAGATGTAAAAACCGTACGATGATTTCATTCTCCTCTGTCAAACCAATGAGATGGGTGGATCCCCTTTTCGTCTTTGGGTGCGGAAAGCGGGGGGTTAAGAGTCGCGAGATCGCGAATGATTGTGATCCCTGATATGGCATCTGGTTCATGCTATCGGGACTGGACGTTTGTGCAGCCCTCTCCACTCCTCCCCATCCATTTCGTTTCTCATCTTCCCCTCTCTACTGTCATTCCTCTACCCTCTTTGGCTAAAGAGGATTATGGATCACGTACATGTTGCTGGCTCGGACCCTGGTAAAATATGGCGCGTCCATCGCCTTGATATGTGATCCTCCTGGCACCTCGCTAGCTCCAACCTTGCTGTTGGTGCAGTGGGGCGAGAGTGGGGCGGGGAGAGTTGGTGATCGAGGTGTCGGCGGTGCAAGTAGGCATGCAGTGTTAATGAAAGAGTGAACTAGTAGTTAACAACGTTTACCTTAAACTCTGGGTTGTGCTTAGCATTGGTGCAGGTTCGTATTGGAGGCAAAACTTATTCAACAAGTTGATCCTTTGAGAGGCCGCAACACCGATGATACTAGATCCATGTTTACGAGCGCTCTAAATCATGGTCGGCGTGGCCAGCCAGGGCCAGCGTCATTGACTTGGCAGCCATAGTAACAGGAAAGGGGAAAAAAGATGACGAGAGTGGGATTCGAACCCACGCCCCGGAGGACTGCGGTTGCGGATTCAGAGATCAGTCCTTAACACAGCGCGTTAGACCACTTCGCTATCTCGCCTGTTGCAGGACCCCCGCCCCCTACGATTGACATCTGCCTGAAGATACCCCCGCTTTGGCTACCTACCTTCAAACCAACGACAACAGAATAAGGGGTACCTCAGCTCAGCGCTCATTGCTTAATCTCGGGCCCGGTCATAGTCCCATCCATCCAGGAAAGGAAGGGTAAAGAGGTGCGTGACAACTGTCGCCCTCTTGCCTCAGTCCCCGTCCGCTGATCCCGCCCCCGGGGCGACCGAGGAGCGTAGAACCCCCAAGTTGTAGGCGATCTAAATGGACAGATGAAGCTCTTGGATCTAGAGGCTAGCTATGGAAAAGAAAGAACCGGGTAGGGGAGGGGGGAAGAAGAAAACTGCAGGTGTGCCCAACGAGCACAGTGCACCAAAGGAGATCGCAAGAAGCGTCACGAAAGGAAAGGGCTCGCGAAAAGGGTCAATGCGCCAGCCATGATAGCCTGGTCGTAGTCTCGAAGGAAACGGAAGGGGTAGAACGCAATCTTGCGTTCGGCTCAAGAAGAACAATATGGCCAGGGAGAGGGGGGGACTGTGGTAGATAAGAGATCGTAGCAGACTAGCATGGGCTCGCGAGCCCTTCGACGACGATCACATTGGGAAGGCCGACGTGGGAGTAAGAGAGATAGGGGAGGAAGGTGGATGAGGGCAACAGGACAGAAAATGCGCCTGTAGGATATGGCATTGCATATGTACGGAGGACAATGCCAGGTGCCGGGAATGGGGGGACCGCGGGGGGTGAGAGGGGATGGAAGAGAAAAGATGGCTGGCTCAAGTCAAGACGCAGGTTGAAAACAGTGGAGGCTACTGGAATGGCCAACAGGACGCCGACCAGGGTCTCGAGGATGGCGCACTTGCGCTTCTTATCCTTGCTTGTCGTTCTTTTTTTGGATTTGGTTTGCTTGTTAACAACCTCGCCCCGTTGTTCGCGGATCATACGGACGACATTGAGGTAGGCCTTTTCGACATTGACGCACGTCTGGCCGACGTTTCCACAAATTGGCAGCCAAGCCGCGTGGCCAAGGCTTGCCCTTCTTCCAGTGACACTTCCCGCTCGTCCGCCTTGTCGCACTTGTGCCCACGAGCATGGTGGGTACATTGGGGCTGGTCCTTGACGCGCGTAATCTGGTTCTTGAACCGCTCGATGCGGTCAAAGGTGGGACGACTCACAATGGAGTAGACCAACAGAAACCCCTCCCTTCGCGCACCCATTGATCCCGCAGGGCCGTGTACTCTTCCTGGCCGGCAGTGTCAAGGACCTCGAGCATGCAGGGCTGGTCGTCGATGACGGTCTGCTTGCGGTAGGAGTCCTCGATGGTAGGGTCGTAGTCTCGACGAAGTGGTTGAGACAGAGCTGAGCAGCAGGAGAGGGTTAGCGGGGCGGAGGGGGGGTAGAGACGGGGACGAGGGACGGACCTGGATGGTGGGGCTGTCTTGCCCACACCGCCGTCACCGAGGACGACAAGCTTGTAGATCATCATCTTGCCTGACATGGTGGGCGACCAGCACGAGGGCAAGGTGCGTCGGCGGAGGAGCGGGAGGAGCAGGAGGAGCAGGAGAAAGGGCAGAGGCCGCCCGCCGATCGATCCAGCCGATGCCAGCTCCCGTCCCAGCCGTTTTCCACAACCGACCACTGCCGGCCAACGCAGCCCACCGCCCCGTTGCAATGTTCAAACAGCGTCATGCAATTGTTCCAGCACGCGGTGATCACACATCCTCTCACTATCTCTGTGCCCCGCCGCGTCTCCCACGGGGCGTGTGTGTTGGCCTACCTCCTCTGCTCTGCTGCCCCCATGCCTTGCTTGCCAGCGCACTTGCCAGTCATGAGCATAATCTTAGCTGCGGAGCGCTTACTCTCCTCCTCTTCCTCTTCCTCCTCCTCCTCCTCCTCCCCCCCCTCGTCGTCTCTGCCGCTGCCCGCCTGCGCCGCCTTCCACTCGGCCATTTCGCGTTCGGCCCGCAGCTTGTCCTTCTCAGCCAGGTCCCTGAACCGCTTCTTGCCCTCTTCGTCCATGTCCTTCCACATCTGCCCTAGGATGCGGCCAATGTCACCTGCTCACCCACACCCACCACCACCAACAAGCGTGCCCACACCAACGTCAGCAGCAACAGCAGCAACAACACCCGCAATAAACAACAACCGCAACCATGAGATCAAAGCCAAGTCAGCCCACCTGCCATACCCACCACCAACATGCCATCAACACGTACCGAACCCCATCTGGATTGTCCTCCTTGACCTGGTTGCGTGTCTGCTGCGAGAACAAAACATAGGCCGTCAAAGCGCGCTTGGGCTTGGACCGGTCCTTCTTCGCGCGCCTCACCTTTTTCGTGGTGGTAGAGGCCTTTGTAGAGGCCTTTTTGGGCTTGTTTTTGGAACCAACGGGGCGGGTCATGGCGGGTCTGGGAGGAAAAACGACAGGGGGGGGGAGGCAGCAGGTCACAGGGGGTCAGTACAGAGTGGTGCATGGGGATACCACAGCAACGGCAACCCCCGCTTGATCGGGCAAGCATGGTATGGCAGGGCAAGGCAAAATATGCGTGCTTGACTCTGAGGATTCTGCTTGCTTTCTTTCGGCTGGACGAAAGTGAGGGCCACGCCCGCCATCCATGCCTCGTTTGGGGCGGGCAGGAGTGGTCGAAAACGAAGGGAACGCGTAGACGCGCAGACGCACCGCTAGGAAGCACTGGAGTCGGGTTGGTTGATGGTTGGTTGGTATGCAGAGGTGTTGGGCCGGCCGCTCGCGCTGGTAAGCGACGTGCCGGCTGACATAAGCGGTGCTAGACTCTAATGTTAGATCAGCGATGAGAGTCCGGAGTGCCCTGCAGCGCCTCGGGTGTACTCGTCAATCGATAAGCAACCAACGACAGCCAACGTGGAAGGCTGACGTCATGCTAACAACCATCCCACTACAGCCCCCCGCCTCGGCTATATTTGGCAACTAAGGAACTGCTTGCTGCTCAATGTTGTGTGCATTCCATTGACAGAGCTTAAGGCTGGGACAGGGGGAACGCTACGTCTAAACCGAACCGTTCATCTTGCGGGGGTTACTTGGAAGCGCCACCAAGATTAAGGGACCAGGGGGATCGCCAGGATATCAGACCCTCCGGCTCACGCCATCCGGTCCCGTACCCTAGGAAGCGCGTGTGGACACGGAGGAACGTGGTTGACATACGAGCGAGGAACCATTTCCACTGAGACTTAGTAGCCAACTCCTTCCAATGCGCAAACAACTTGCCCGCCGTCTTGGTGCCGTAGTATCCTCGCGTCGTCAAAACCAGGGGGAAAAACGGTTCTTGAGTGCGTCCCTGGTACTTGGCGTTCTTGTCGCATTCTGCTTGTTCAAGCAGCCGAAGTAGTTCCTTCTCCCGGCGTTCCAAAGGCGACGCAGTGCTCTCATGCACCACCCCCGGTACGCGCTCTGCGCCTCCTGCGATCCCGTGTCGCGCAGCGTGTGGTCTACCTCCATTCCGGTTCCTCCCAGTGCTCCGGGCCCCATCACGCGGTAATCGGTGCGCTGTGCCTTCCGTCCGCGCCTCGTCCCATCCTCTTCCTCCACCATAGGTTCGTTGTGGACGTGGGTGTCGGGGATGGAGCGGAGGAGCTGGAGAATGGGCTCCCGCACTGCCTCATGCAACGCACCAAACTTGGCCTGGGTGCGGGTGCAGGACATGATATGTTCCAGCGAGGACATGATGCCGCACTTGCACATGCTGCGCGTGGTGCGGCACAGCGTGCGGAGCTGGAGACCAACCTGGACCTGCTGGTCAGAGCTTGAGGTACGGGACGGATGGAATGGCGGAGAGCCAGTTGTGGCTCAGCGGGTTGCTGTGCTCAACCACTGGCGACCATCGGCAGCGTCCAGCTTCTGGAGCAGCTCCTGTCGACTTTGCTCCCACATCTCGCGGCAGCGCTGGCGTTGCTTCGTAAATGCGTGGCCCTTGCCGTTTGCGGTCCCGAACGGTCACATAAGTGGTAATGAGATAGTCGTTGACCTCGTTGGCCGCGGCACGGGCGTGGGGCGCGATATACGAGTAAAGCGGGCTGCCACATCCTCCCAGCCGAGGCAGGCTAGCATGTCGAAGTGGTCGTCCTTGGCACCTTGGGGGTCCTCGTCGCCCCGGATCCGTCTGAACTCCGTACAGATGAAGGCATCAATCTCGGCCAGCACGTCGTCTAGCTCTCCTTCCATCTGCATGGTGCGGAGCAGGTGGCGCAGCTTGGTCTGAGTGCTGAGCCGCCATAGTAAGAGGCGTCCCTGGCGGGTGATGCCATCAAACTTAGGCATGTTCTCCCTCAGACTGGCCAGTTGGGCCCGGAGCCACGATCGACGACAGTCTACCCCTCCCACACAAGTGCCCAGAACCTGCAGACCATCCTCCCGAATCTGGTCCCGGTCCCGCTCGACACACTTACGCAGGTTGAGCTTGAGGCCTGACGCGTCGTCTTCCAAAAGCTCCGCGGCTAGGCCGGTAATGCCTGGCCCTGGACCGAAAATCGTAATGTCGTCCAGGTATGCCATCACCAGGTGCCCCGGCGGCAGGTCCTGTTCCAGTTCTCCAGCGTGGCCGCACTGCGATGGAGAAGAAAAAGGGGGCGAGGGGGTCGCCCTGCCGTACGCCCTCTGCCGACAGGACGTTGGTCTCATTTCCGCCCGACGCGACCCAGAGCTGGTGGGGGAACCATAGATCCATCGGCCCAAGGTGAGGATGGGGGGCGTAGGCATGGGGCGCCTTGGCGAGTGTGCGACGGCGCACAGTGTTGAAGGCGTTGGTAAAGTCGAGCATGGCGACGTGGCTGAAGTCGCCCAGTTCCGCATCGTTCTCCCCGCCTGGCGCTGTCATGCGCTCGACCATCCGTACGATAAGCTCCACCCCGTTTTGCGATGCTACTCCCAACTGGGTGGGGAGAAGCCAGCTGTTGGGGGCGATCGCTCGAGCGATGGCCTTGGCGCACAGGCGGTAGATCAGCTCCCCGCAGGCGATGGGGCGGATGCCTCCCGATGCCTTCTCCAGGGGGTAAGGCGGGCCAACAGGAGCTCGCGTCCTGGGGCAGTGCCGTGGTAAATGCTCTTGGTGAGGGCGGTGAGAAAGGCGACGAAGCGCTTGCATTCAAGGGCCGTTCTTAGGAGGGGCTGGGTCCACCCGGATAGACCTGCCCCAACGTCGATTCTGAACGTGGCAATCAAGGCAACAAAGTCGATTTCGTCCAAGTCCACCACGATACGGCCACTGTCCGTCGTGTCGGTGAGGGTGGTGCCCGGCGGTACCACGCGGCCTGTGTGGGTGGGACGAGTGCGGGTGGTGGTGTTGCCAAAGGCTGTGCCCGGGCCGAGGCTGAAGGGGTTCGCCTCTCCAACGGGATGGAGCTTTTCCAGGCTTGCCTGGGTCTCGGGGTGAGAGGGGCAATGGTGGATTGGCCGACGAGGGTACTTGCTGCGCGGCTGAGGCAGCTCTCCCGAATGAGGCGGTCGGTCGGCTTGGTGACTGGGTCGAGTGCCTCGCGCGTTGAGAAGTCGGGGGGCGGAGGGAGTTGCCAGGCGCTGTTGGGGTCGTCCCGATGAGGTTGGTTGTTGTCCTTGTTTGGTGGCGGAGTACTTCCTTAGGCACCGCTAGAATATCCATCAGGTGTGCTGACGAGGGCTCCTGCAAGTAAGCGTCCGCCAAACGGCCGAGCATCTGGAGGAAAGGGCGCTTCAGGTGTGGCGGTATCTTGCGTGTGCCTGGGCGCTCGGCCAGGGCGGTCAAACGGGGAAGGAGGTCGGCCCCCGTGTCGGTCGGGGGTTGCGCGGTCGTCGTTGGTGGCGGTGGTGGTGGGGGCGGCTGCGGCGGCGGGGGGGGCGGTGTGCGCGGGGGCGCGGGGGGTTGAGGGGTCGGGGTGGCGGCGGCGGGGGGGGCTGTCTGCGCGGGGGCGCGGCGCGGGCGTGGGTAGTGGGGCGTGGGGTTCGGCGCCGTAGCCATTGGTTGGCTGTTCGGAGCAGCCAGCCGGGGGCTGCGGCGCCGGGGGTGGCGAGTTGGGGGTTGGGGAGGAGGGGCGTGCCTTGACCCGGTACTTCGGGCACCGGGTTCCTGGCTTCGGAGTTGCGGGGCAGCGGGCCCTGTTGGGCCAGGGTTCGTGCAAAGGGAGCAATGATACTCGCGCTTGGGGGTGGGTCGGTGGCGGGGGGGGCGGGGGTGGTGGGTACGGGGACGGGGGTGGTGGGGATGGGGGTGGTGGGCGGCGGGCGGGGCGGGCGTGTCACGTGCCAGGACCCAGGTGGCAGCAAGCCGGCGCCGGTCACGTGGTCAGGCATCTGCTCAGGTTGAGTGAATGTCTCATCGACCGGCACTTGGTGCTCTGGGGCCAAAGGGGCGGGTGTGGGGAAAGGGCGGGTGTGGGGGACGGGGCGGGAGCGGGGGGCGGGGCTCCCGGGAGGGGGGCGTCTCGGGCGCCAGGACCTCCTCGGAGGGATCCGCCATACGGGTGCGCAACACCATGGGCGGTGCCGGGGTGGTGGTCGCCGGGTGTGCACCCGAAGGTGGTGGTCGCAAGGGGCTCCCAAAGGTGGTGGTCGCAAGGGGCGCTCCCAAAGGTGGTGGTCGCAAGGGGCGCTCCCAAAGGTGGTGGTCGCAAGGGGCGCTCCCAAAGGTGGTGGTCGCAAGGGGCGCTCCCAATACGGACAGGGCGATCTTGACCTGACCGAAAAAATCTTTCTAAATATTCACGCCGAGAGAAGACGAGGGGCTTGGCCCTGGCAGGCGTGCAGGAGGGAACATTGTACATGCCAGGCAAATCAGAAGAGCATCCTGACCATCTGTACTGCAAGCGTTGAGAGCGGATTGGGCCCACAAACCGACAACAAACGCCTATACGTGCTTGCCCAATGTTCCCACACAGGAGATGAAGAAAGATCTGGCTTAAGCGATGGTGTAGGCTCGACCGGCCCAGATTGGGAAGCGGATTGGTCGCGTGCGCATGCAGATCTGCCAGCCCCAAGCCTATATATATAGGCTTAGACACACTGCTGTTGACGGTCAACTTTTTTACTATGGATGCACACTATTAGGCTTTCGAAACTGATGGCCACAGCAGATGCAATGTGAGTTGGTGGGTGCCAATAGGAGATTCAATCCTTCCCGTTACGACGACTGCTCCACTTGATGCCCATCATGTCATCATCATGTCTGGCGATGCACTACAAACACTGCGTTTGACTTCTCATTTTTTTTGCTTTTGCCCCCCAACATGAGTTCCTCACTTTAAAAGAATCAGAGCAACGAGTTGCGCCCGCGCGGAGAATGCCATCACACGGATGTGCACTGTTCTACTCCAAACGAGAGGGCGTGCAATGGAACAGTGAAAATGCCTTTTCTTCTAAAGCGATACAAAAAATGACGAGAGTGGGATTCGAACCCACGCCCCGGAGGACTGCGGTTGCGGATTCCAAGTAGACTCCTTAACACAGCGCGTTAGACCACTTCGCTATCTCGCCAGACGGAATGTAGTCCAACCCATAGTCGAATCAGGAATGGTCAAAAATATGACTGGCAGATCCCATCTCTATTCTGCATCCATATCATTGACAAAGCTTAAGGCTGAGACAGGGAAACGCTACGGCTAAATCGACCCGTTCACCTTGGGTGTGCTGCTTGTTAGCGCCTCTGCTTGCTCCAGCAGCCGAAGCAGCTCCTTCTCCTGGCGTTCCAAAGGCGTCGCTGTTGACATCCGTCCTAGGACCGGGCGGAGCCTGAGTCACAACGGAGTCCGCTTTCATTCCTTTCCGAGCTCGCGTCAGTCTTTCTGCCAGACGATTCAGTCGCAGAAAAGCTCTTTAGTCCAATACGACGTTCAGTGCTCACATCCTGTGGCATATAGCGAGGTCGACAGTCGCGGTGCTCTCATATACCACCATATGAGGAAACCAGAGAAACCAGCCAAGGCACAAGAGCAAATGGGAAAATGGAGAGCGAGTTATATAGCACAGGATGCAGAATTTGGACATTGGAGCGAGCTTGCTTTCCATCTCCCTCATCATCCTCTCCCTCTTGTCTCCGTTTCCCTTTAAACGTTGCTTGCAGGCTTGTGGCTCACCACGCTGCCTTCACGCATTGCCTGGAGACTGCTTTTTGAAGTTGATCCATGTAGGATCATGGGTGCTCCCAAGCCGCACTATAACACCCTTTTGTCTCCCTTGCCTGGGCTATACTAAGGCCTACGTAACAGGATGGAAATGAGGGAAAGGACCAGGATCATATCATCGAGTGGAAAGGAGGCGAGGTATATATATGCCTCGGAGAAGAAGAGAACATGCGAGCTAAAATCACATGGAGGGAACGAGGGGGCACAATCCAAAAGGGGAAAACAGGGTCTAGAACAAATCAAGGGGGCCAGACAACTTATTGGTGACAGAGAACGTGATCAAGTGAGTCTGATCCCGACACTACGTCAAGGGCTTCAAGGCTGGGATGAAACTTTTTCTAAAAACATTGCGCGTAACATCGTTGTGGTCTAAACGATGCACGTGTTCCTTTCGATCCATGCAACTAGAGTCTCTTTTGTACGAGCCAGTTGTTTCAACCAAACGGTGGCGCCAGAGGCCCCACAGCTTCGCCGGCATTCAGTTCGCGTATACTCCGAGGGGAAGGCGGTTGTTATAGCCACTAATCTCCGTGTGCCAGGAGTGAGAACCACCTCTGACCAAGCCCTGGGGTGCCACCGCCGTGCGGTCTATAGTACGTGCTAAGAGTGTGTGGTCGGAAATGGCACCATCACTTGGCATGGTTCTATCGGCCGAGTCGCTGGTAAGCGAAACTGGGTGTCATCGAGCGCCTCGAATCCATCAGATAGCGTCGCGCATCGTCCTTTTCCTTGCTCCTCCCTTGTGTTCTCAAGATTGGACTACTAGCGTCAGGAGCCTACAAAAGAGCTCTATCTGTGACTCTACCTTCTCTTCTCTGTCGTGCACAGGCCCTTGGCCCATTGGAGGCTCGGAGCTATCCCGGCACTAACGGACAAACTGGATTCTGAGTGCTCTCGGGGATCGACTCCTCGTCCTCACCTGTCGATCGCTCCGCACGTACCCCAACATGCTCCGCCTCATTCCTACACACTACAGGGGCTATAACGCAGGCTATTCGCGCTTGCCCTCGTCTGAAAGATCTGAAAGGACTCGAACATAGAACCGCGTTGCGCTAATTCCGCGGTGGTTCCCGTCAGGTCTCGTACATGTATTAGCCACTACGCTAGATTCCCGGGTAGTGGATTGGGTGTTTGACCACGCGACCACGGCGCTAGCGCTGATAACTCGCTTAACTCCTTGCCTAACGCCGCTATATCCAGACTTGCGCGGTAGCCGGTAGCCAAGCGTGTATTAAATCTTAATTGGTCAATTATTGCGGCAAGGTATATAACTAGGAAAGTGCAACTGTCCTTCCGATACTGAAGCGCATACCATCCAGGAAAAGCCCATTCGCCTGTCGCTTCTCCTTTTGAACCGCCAAGCTGAGCCATCTTCGTTCATATCCTTGCACCAAGTGAATTCCCAGCCTTTTATCCGAAATCGCTGTCCCTATTCCATATCTACTCGATGGGTGAAAAGGCACGCGAGGGTACTGAAAGTGTCGTCGATGGCACATGGGGCGAAGCCGCTGCTCAAGCAGTGGATGCTTTTCAGGCACACCGTCATCTTGAGCAAGTTGAGGCCGAGCAGGAGTCACGCAATCTTGCTCAAACTCTCTGCCATGCAGGCGTAAACAACCATGACGCTGAACTGGGAGACGAGAACGACAAAGAGGACGGCTTTAATCTTCGCAACTTTCTGCTGGCCAAGAGCCACCAGTCGCCCACCGACATCAAGCCGCTGGGTGTGGCGTGGACCAACCTGAGCGTTTCCGCCCCGGCTAAGGCTGTTGCCGGGGGCGTGTTTGCCAAGACGACACCCATCGCGATCGGGAACACGGTCTGGAAGGATCCTTGGAACATCCTGTCGACCCTCATACCTCCCCTCCGCAAGCTTACACCTGGCAGCCAGGATATGGTTAACATCATCCACCCCACCACAGGCTGCTCCGTGCGGGACAGATGCTTCTCGTGCTCGGCAGCCCTGGATCCGGATGTACTACTTTCCTCAAAGCCATCACTTCTTCGCTGGATCGTTCTGTCACACCGGGAGGCGATGTCACTTACGGTGGGCTCTCCTCCGAGCAGATTCGGACCAAATTCCGTGGCGAGGTACGTTGGCCTCCTGTCTCTTCTCTTCTGGACTTGCGAGGGATTGTTGTGACAGTATACTGACTGCCACTCTGGTAACATAGGTCGTTTTTGTGGGTGAAGAGGATGATCACTTTGCCCAGCTTTCCGTCGCCGAGACCCTGCGGTTCGCTCTGCGGTCCAAGGTACCTCGGTCTTCCACCCGTGGGGGCCAGACACGGGAAGAGTTTATCGAACAACTGGTCAACGTCTACCTGGATATGTTCGGGATACCCCACGTTCGAGACACCATTGTTGGGAGCGAGACGGTGCGTGGGATCTCCGGGGGTGAACGGAAGCGAGTGACCATCGCCGAGTCGATGATCACCCGTGCTGCGGTTCAAGCCAACGACAACACCACCCGTGGCCTGGATGCCTCCACGGCGCTGGACTATGCCCGTTCGCTCCGCTTGTTTGCCGATGTGTCGCAGCGTACTATCCTTGCCACTTTGTACCAGGTGAGTGAAAGTATCCTTGCCCAGTTTGACATGATTGCTGTCATGGACAATGGACGCGTTATTTACTACGGCCCCCGCGACCAAGTGCGCCAATACTTTACCGACTTGGGCTACTACGCCGGTCCACGCCAAACTACGTATGATTTTGTTACTGCTGTCACGGATCCGCAACAGACGATCGTACGGTATGGGTTTGAAAGACGGGTGCCGCAGGATGCAGCATCGCGTGAGGCTGCCTGGATTGCTAGTCCGCTCTATGCCCAGCTCCAGGGTCAGCATGCAGACTACCTCGGTGCGATTGAAGCAGGACAGATGCAAGAAGCGGATGGACTCAAGAAACATGTCCGTTGTGAGAAGAACAACGGGGTGCGCAAGACCAGCAACTTTACCGTCCGTTTTGGAAGCAAGTTGACGCGGTGATTCGCCGTGAGCTGCTACTGAAGTGGGCCAACCGGTGGGACTTGTTAGTACAGATTCTCACCGCTACAATCGTGCCCCTATATATTGGGTCGATCTTCTGGAATGCGAAAAACGATTCGGAAGGCGCATTCATCGCTACAAGTTCCCTTGCTTTTTCCTCGGTCTTTGTCGGATGGACAATTCTCTCAGAAGTTTGGGTTGCCGTCAAAGGTCGCACCATTCTCGACCGCCACAAACGTTTTGGATTCGCACGACCCTCTGCTACCGTCATTGCCCGTGCCATCACCGATGTCCTTTACATCTTCCTGCTCGTTACCCCATTTTGCAGTACGTTGGTTACCCTCATCTGTTAACTACTTACGCGTGTTGCGTACTAATTCTTTCGTGCCCTAGTTTTGCTATACTTCATGTCTCATCTGCGCGTAACAGGCGAGGCATGGGCACTCTTTTGGCTTTTGACTTTCTTTGGTACCTACACACTCATGCAAATGTACCGTGCTTGTTGTGCATTATCTCCTGGCTTCAGCGAGGCCATCCGGTAAGTATCTGGATCCTTATGCTCCGTTGGGTCATTCTCAGGAATTTTGGGACTAACTCTTCTAACATGATCTGCGTGATCAGATGGTGCGGGTTGACGCTTAACGTCGTCTTCATCTTCAGTGGCTACATCCAGCCGCGCCGTGAGATGGGTTGGGTTGTGTGGTTGTCATACGTCGGCAATGTGGCATACATTCTTGAAGCTTTGCTGGCCAACAACTTCAGGGAAAATATTCCCTGCGTGCCCGCTGATATTGCCCCTTTCTCAGAGCTCCGTGACGCTCGGTATCAGACCTGTCTCTTGGCTGGCAGTCGACCGGGGAGATTGTGGTGCCGGGTAAGAGCTACCTACAGGCGGCTTATGGTTACAAAATGAACAACCTTGGACGAGCCATTGGGATTTCTTGTGCATTCTCCGCACTATATTGTTGGTCAATCTTGTTGCCTCCGAGACAATATCTTGGGGAAGCGGTGTCTCAGTCACTGTCTTTGCCCGTACTAAACGGGCCAAGCAGGCCATTCGCCGCGCTAAGCCGAAACCTTCGGAGAAGGACGAGAAGGACTCGTCTTCCATTTCGGATAACGACAGTACACCGGTACCGACCCAGTGTCCCTCATCTGTGCACGACCCTGAATCTATGCCTTCTCCGAAGACGAATTTCGACGACCATCCTGTTCTGTCTTGGCGCGGTCTCAACCTCACCCTTGACAATGGAAGGGAACTGTTGCATCAAGTTTCTGGCTTGGCGCTGCCTGGAGAAATGATTGCTTGTGCGTATTTGTCTTGTGCCCATACGTGCCCACATTTTTGTGTGGAGCGGAAAGCTAACGCGATTTTTGTGACAGTGATGGGGTCTTCGGGTGCTGGAAAGACCACAGCGATGAACGCTATTGCCCAACGGATCAACTTTGGGAAACTGGAAGGGAATGTGGAGGTTGACGGGGGTCCATTGCATGCATCCTTTGGAAAGACGGTTGGGTTCGTGATGCAGGATGACATCCATCTCCCGACTCAGACGGTGAGGGAAGCAATTGCGTTCTCGGCCGTGCTGCGGCAGCCACACTCCGTTCCGCATGCTCAAAAGATGCGCGATGTGGACGAGATCTTGCGTCTTCTTGAGCTGGAGGATTTGGAGGATGCATTGATTGGCGAGCCGGGCGCCGGTCTGAGCATTGAGCGCCGCAAACGAGTGACAATTGGTGTTGAGCTTGCCGCCAAGCCTTCGCTAGCTCTCTTCCTGGACGAGCCTACAAGCGGCCTGGACTCGGCAGGTGCTGCAGCCATCTGTCGCGTGCTCCGCCGTTTAGCCCAGTCCGGCCAAGCCATTGTTTGCACCATCCACCAGCCCAGTGAAGACCTGTTCCAGCAATTTGACCGGTGTCTTCTTCTCCAAAAGGGTGGGCGGGTAGTGTATAATGGCCCGATTGGTGACCAGGGTGTGGTCAACAGCAAAGACGAAGGCTTGGCCATGGCCCGCAACAGCAACAAGATTCGTTCCTATTTCGAGCGTGCTCATGCACCTCCTTGTGGACCCAATGACAATGTCGCTGAATATATTCTGGAGTTGACGGCGACCACACGCGACCCCACAGGTCACTGGGCCTTGGTTTGGGACGCCAGTCCTGAACGGCGCGAGGTGGAAACAATTATCGAACAAACGAATGCCCGTCGCAGCAAGTTCGCCGGAGACGCGGTCAACCTCGAGTTGGCCGGCGAATTCGCTGCCCCAGCCTTGACCCAGATTCGGGAAGTGGTCATCCGGCAATACAAGGATGCTTACCGCGACGGTTCCTTTACATACTCGCTCATTTTCTCGTATGTTTCCTATCTCTGCGAATTCGATTCACTGTTCACTGTTGGCTCACACCCTTTTTCCTTTTCTACAGATACATTCTGACGGGTTTTGTCGGTTCCTCCGTCTACGCTCATATGGACTGGAATGTGCATGGGATGCAAGGGGCGGCCTTCCTTGTCCTCTTGATCATGCTTTCTGTCCCGGTTTACGTCAACAGCATCCTCGCTCGCTGGTTCGGTCAGACCGATATTTTTGATGCTCGTGAGGACAAAAGCAAGGTTTATGCTTGGTGGGTGCTCATTGTGAGCATGATTGCGCTCGCTCTCCCACTCGCTATCCTGACTTCCACCGTCTAGTACGTTATCTTCCTCTCTCTTACTATGGGTCTGGACACCGTACGCTTACCATGGACCCCTACTCCAGTTTCCTCCCAGCGTTCTTCATTGCATTCTACTCCGAGGCCACTTGGCGCGGGGCTACTTCTACCTTATGACGCTTCTTCTGTCGGTTTATGCTTTGGTCTTCTCCCTCCTGATTGCCTGCAGCGCGCCGACTGCCACCATTGCGTCCCAGGGCGTGCCACTCGTCCTTCCCTTTCTCTTTGTCGCCAATGGAGTGTAAGTATTCCATTCCCCGACCTGCTTTCATCCGGACTAATGATCATGTCTCTACAGCTTCATTCCTCGCCGTCTCCTTCCTGGGATCTGGAAGGCAGTTTCCTGGGCTAGTCCAATCGTCCATTACGTCCGAGGCCAGGTTGCCAACATCTTACACGATCGACAAGTTGTGTGTGCCCGCTCTGAACTCTTCCACTTTATGCCCCCGCCAGGACAAACATGTGGGCAGTACGCTGGAGCTTGGGCTACCGAGGTAGGCGGAAGGATCTACAACCCGAACGCGACGGACTTGTGTAACTACTGCCAGTACGCCACTGGCGATGATTTCCTCAAGACTCTAGATATGCCCTTCAATTACCGTTGGACCGCATTCGGCGTGCTGATTTGCTTTGTGCGTTATCCTCCAGTCGTGTGTATACTGTGTACAGAAGGCTAACCTGCGTGTCGTGACAGATCGCTGCTTCAGGCATGGCCTGCTTCCCCATCTTCTGGCTCACTAAACGCAGCAACATTTCCTTCAATCCGATTCAGGGGTGCCGCCGAGCGCTGGGCTGGTTCTCTTTCAAGCGTGCTTCAAAACCTGTGGGCTCAAATGAAGCTTGAGCCTTTGAATCTCTTTCATTCGACTGCTTGTTGACCTCTGGTCATTTATGGCCAAGGTAACTTCCGAGTGACATCATGTGTGATGCGCGTGTGGTTTTCTGACGTGGCGTTTCCGACTCCATGATGACTTGGATTCGCCACCGCCTTAGCAATTTGATCACCATTCTCATTTGCTGCTCTTTGAGCTCTTCCTGGGCGTTAATACTGCTGGCATATGGCCATCCTCTCTTACCCGTTTACTCCTCTTTTATTCATGTCGGCCGACTTCATTTCATCACCCCTCCGTTTTGGTCTCCTGCAAAAACCTCACAGCCCCTTTTCCACCTACGGTTACTACGATTGGACCGGGTATATTCCTGCCGTCTTGTCGCAACAAATTCATGTGATGTTCTAGGTCGTATACTCCTTCGTGACTTTATATTCTCTTGGTTTTGACCATGTAAGACCGGGAGAGATGACTAACACGATATGTCCGGCTTTAGATCCTGGCCGACCGAGGGAATGTGCTAGAGCTGAGGGAGACCCTCTCTAGTAGTTGAGTGGCTGCCTACGAAGGGCCACTTTTCCGACATCAGACTCTCCACTGTCAAGGCCTGAGCATGAGCAGGGTGATGCGTAGGTTGTCAAGAGTTGAGGGGGTCCAGGTATTTCCGGGTAAGGCACGGGTGTAACGGGGTTGCTGGCTTCCCAGGCGGATAACTTCCCTGCTCATCGGAGACAAGACCCACGGAGGGACTGGACGCGTCGCATATCCAAAGTCCGAGGCACACTGGTGTGAACGTAGGAGGGTCGCGAGTAGTGCTTTGCTGTTCGTCGGGTAGAGCCAGGCAGCATCTGCAAGGAGGTTGCGCGTCAGGGGCCGGACGAGAAAGTGGAGAGGTCCGATGGGCAAGCGAGGGCAAGCGAGCTAATCGGAAGGGTGGTTCCTCTAGAGTGGAGTTCGCCTAGAAGAAGGGCGAGGGGGAAAGGGTTAGCCTTTTGGGCCATCACACTTGCATCTAAGAACAGGCAGGCTTCATAGAAAAGAAGGGGAGCAAAGGAAAGACCAACTGATTCACAGCGAAAAGGGGAAACAAGTCAAGGGGAAGAAGTGAGGACTAAGCACGAAAGGCACGAGATGAAAGATGAGGCGAGGGTTAAGGGCACGCGGACCCCAGACGAGAAACGAGGCGAGAAACCGGGTCGAACCCAAATGTAGTGTTTGAGATTTGTAGATGAGCGCGTGCGGAGAAGAGACGATTTATTGTCGGTTTTGTAGATAGGCCGAGAATCCGAGTCAGGATAGAGAAAGATAGGGAGAGAAACGCGAGAGTAATGACAAGGGAGTGGAGGCGGCTGGACAAGGCGACTCACGCCGCATCGGCCGAATGCGGAATCAAACGGTGTGCGTGTATATATCTGAAGAGCAGACTGCGCTATTTCAGTTAACGGTGGGCTTGTTCACCTAGTACGATCAACGCGAGTCCTAATATTCGTACAAAGCTTAGTGGTGACGGAGCCAAGGGAGGAAAGGGGGATGTGCGGTAAAGCAACAGGATGGGCGCAACGTACCGATCGAGCATATGCGATCATGACTGGCCGCGGAGGATCTCCGCAGCCTGGAAGATAAGTTGCCCGGTGACACACTCTCACAAGTCTACTAGGAGATTGGCGAGTGTTTGGTTGAGTTAACGATAGCGACGGAAGTAGAGGTGATCCGGTGATAATAGACGGAGATACGAGAGATATGCTCGCGATTGATACTCAATCATGGGTACTTGCGGAAGTTGGCATGCAAAATGATGCACCGGGTAAGGGGTGAGGCCCGTGGTACCTGAATGCGAGACCTGAGAGGCTACATAAACTTTTGACAGGAGTTGGCATGCAAGGGCCATGATGCCTATACAGCAGACAACGGGCAAGTTGCTTAAACGTCTTCGAACCTTATCCAAAACATCACCAACAGCATCTCCAAAACTGCTAGAATGCGACTTGGAAGCTAGCATTTGCGATCCTGAGGATCGGTGAGGCGTGAACGCAACGTGGTGATTTAAGCAACGTCTGAAGGGAGGAGACAGGAGAGAGAGAGGGGGTTGGTTAGAAGGAGGAGAAAGGAAACATGAAATATGGTCGCTCCGTTTCCTTTCCCATGGGCCCAATGATATAGTTACGCATACACCGCCCTCATAGGTCAAAGCGGTTTAGGTTAACAATAGGAAACTGGAAAGAACCAGTGACGATGGTATGGGTGTAGAAGCAAAGCTAGTAGATCGGAGAGGCGGAATCCGGGCAACAAATAGGACTAAGCCAACAAGCCAAAGATGGGATTTCGAAACTCCGGTGTTGAGATATATACGCAGGTGTTTTTCAACTCGTATTCACGCCCTTAATCCAGGAGCATATTAAACGCTATTATCCAGGCACTGGGCATGGCATGGAGCCTTTGAAAGTCATTAACATGGCAGCGTTGAGATCCAATGAGTTGGAGTAAGTGCGAGTCGGCCAATCAGGAATCATTATTGATCAGGATACGCCCAGAAAGATGTTGGAAGATATTTTCTGATCGTGCGGATGAACGGGGTGTTGACATCCGCCCTAGGACCGCGCGGACCATGAGTCACGTGAGTTAGTTTTCATTCCTTCCGAGCTCGCACCAGTCTTCTCGACGAGTCAGTCGCAAAAGCTCCTTAGATGAATACGACGTTCAGTGCTCACATTCTGTGGTAGAAGCGAGGCCGACACTGCGTTTTGCCAATGAGGACAAGGTATGGCATGCTTGTTAATGATCTCATGGTTAGTATGCAGGCTAACATAAAACAAGTACGATCGCCATGTGCACCCCGATGGAACCATAGCTGAGGATAGTTGATTTTCTGTCGTCTCATTGTTCTGATCATGGCCGCCTTAGTTAGAGCGAAACGTCAACCAAATGATATCACACTTGCAACCTTACCACTTTCCCTCATTACTGCTCTATCTACTATCTGGGCTCGTAAAACTTCCTTTACCGAGCATCCTGTAGATCAAATCTATCTTTCTTTTCCTTTGGAACTTGTCTCATTGGAGATCTAATATACGCAGATGATTAGTGGGGCATCAAGAATAATATCATCAGGATCAGTTACATCCTCGGATGTGGTCTCGCTGACGACATTTCAAAAGTGATTCGTGAGTCTATCACTTGCATGTGAGCGCGGTCAAGAGTGAGGTTAATTGTGGAAGGCCGACTGGCATTAGAAAGACATCTAAGTGCGGAACCCGCAGGGGCCAAATACAACAGATGCAGAAAGTCGGGCTACCCCAGCAGAAGAAAGTCCAACATATAGAGCCACAATTGTACCCCAGATAATTAATGTGCACATTTGAAGTGGGGGGGCATGATGTGCTGGGAGAAAATAGCATACACTGCAATGGTGATCATAACAGCTATGGTCTCATTCGTCTTAGGGAGTCGACGACAAAATAAGAAGACTGCGACTGCAGGGCCACTATTCGCATGACACCAATATGGCACACAATTCATTCATCTGGGCCACGGTAATCAAGGAGCCAACAGAAGTTATGGCATGATTTCCAAACGAAAGAAGGCCCCCGTTGCTCCATCAACTGTCCATCTACCGCTGTTCCACTTTTCCATTGTCCATCATTCCACCGACACGCTATGGCCCCATATCCAGCAGCCCACCTTTACATTGTAGATTTTCACACACGTGTGTCATAGCACTTCCTGGGGGGCTGTAAACGCTATTATATCAGATTCTGCCTTAACGAAAACGTCGATGCAGTTTAATTATGCAGGGATGTACTCGATGGCGTAAATACGAGAAACTGATCTCCCTCTACCGACAGGTAAATACTGCCTCGACTTAAAGAAATAGGGGTGCAATTAGGGAAGATGAACAAACGAGAGATTATGGATCCGATAGTTAATAAAGATCCTCGAATAGTACAATGAGCGACCGTGTACATCTGAGATTTGTAGGTATCATTTCGTCTAAAGGCACAGAATTGCTGGGAAAGAACCAACCCGCTGTGCACATGTGAAAAGTAGTAGCCACCAATACAAAATTAAATTGTCCTGTGATACCAAGGGTGTGTTGACATATGGCGTCCATCATAACAATGCAGCCAGACATCATATGCATATGCACCGCAACGTCTGGTCCGACCTGTGTCCATTATCATAATGGATTGTAATTCCGGTTATAACATCACTGCGGACCCTCTTTTATACTATAGGATTTCACTATGTTCCACTATAATCCTGATCCTGCTAAAGCCAGAAAGTGACATAATTCTGAAATCCAGGCAAGACAGCTATCAATCCTACCCCTGGCCTCAGGGTTACCAAGGGTTCCTTTCTGAAGTTACATACCCCTATGCTACAGGGTGGTGCGAAGGCCCCTTGGATAACTCTCAGTTGATCGGTGACGCTCGCCTACCCAGGCGGAAGAGCTCCGTTCACAGATTGCGCACCCCGTCGTGCTCGTTCCATCTCCCTCTTTTTTGCTCTGCTATCTCCCTTCCCTTCTGGCTTCGCTTGAAAACTTATGGCTCTTCACGTCGCTGGCATGCCCTGTCTTTACAGCGGCTCCATATGATCGCCGAGTGCTCCAGAATCGCACTCTGGCACCTGGAAGAACAAATAGGGTCTGAATTCCCAATAATGATAACGTGGAGACCCCCGGCCCGACGGCCGAGTCTTCTGGGGGTTTCGTCCCAGCTTGTTGGACTGAGCCACCATCGGCACCGTAGCCACCGTTCCATCGTTGCACTTTAACCACCCTTCCATCTTTATCGTTCCAGCGTCCCCACCTTGGTCGCCGTCCCGCCGTTCTACATTCCACGCCGGTGAGGTTATAGAATACGTATTGTTAAAATGAGAGGACCGTCATCCCCTTGGAATGCTGAGAGAGAACACGCTGCTTCAGCCTGTGGAACAGACAGAATGCGACCAGAACGTTAATTACGAGGGACGTAACCAATTATCCATTTCTCTTGAGTTTTGGCCGCGAGAATACTAAAAGCTACCAAAACGATGGGCAAGATACTTCGAAACTGCAAGGAATTAACCACCGTCTGAGTGGAGATAGTTCACCGCACGGTTGTCTACCACGTTCATCCGTATCCACAGTCGCTACCCCGGGTATGAGAACCGATTGCGGGCACCAGAGGGTCCTGATCTTCTGGCAATTCCCCTGGTTCCCTAAACGAAGTAGGCCCTAACAAGCAACACACGCCGGATGGACAGGTTGGTTTGGGCAAAGCGTTTCTTTTGGCCCACCCTTAAGCTCTGTCAATGATATGGTGACCGAATAGAGATCAGTGGATAATCTCTAAGTTCCATATTCGAGCAGGCAAAGAAAATGTGCAACCCTACAGCCCCCCACCTGCACGTGACGGGTGGGTGGGGGCTACGCCAATGATCGGGCATATGACAGAGTCGCGTCGACGCGTCCCTCCACTCCCTCAAAATGCCCCCCACCGGCCTCATTGCCGCACCAACGACCACATTCGCGCACAGTGTACCTTCAATCCATGCCGAGAGAGGCGCCGCCACTGCCGTTGCCCTGGCTACAAGGCTGCCAGAGGGGGACAAAGGGGGACAAAGGGGATCGGTGGGGTGGACGAGAGGTTAAACGTGAATTACGACGACCCTGTCACAGGCGGGCCCTGCCAGGGGACTCACC